>JAOEGS010008588.1:0-30383 GCA_025447755.1 Corythornis vintsioides | reverse complement strand
GGGGGGGGGGGTGGGGGGGGGGGGGGGGGTGGGGGGGGGGAATGGATGTGGGTTTTGGGGACCACTCCTAGAAGAAACCCGCGTTTCTCAGGACAGCACAGGCGCTGCCCCCCGCAGCCGCCCCTGTCCCGGCTGGAAGGGCCACAGCAAAAAGAAAAGGAGACGGCAGGACGGGCGCTGTGAGCCGGCTGCCTGGAATAAGGAGAGCGCGGCGTCGTGTTCAAAGGCTTCACTTTCAGCTTTGTTTTTTTTGGGGGGGGGGGAAACGCCCCAAAGTGTTGCTTGGCTTTGGTTGACAACTTTGCTCAAGTGCCACTTTCGCAGGGGGGTAGCGAGTGCGGGCTCTCCCCCGCCGCAGCACTCAACCCTCTGCCAGGATGAGGACCCGAAGAGCCGAGGCCGTGTCCCCGGCGGGGGTGGCGGCGGGAACCCCCCGCCTTGCTCTCCGCCATGTGCGCGGGCGGGGGGAGGAGGCGTGTCCCCACCCTGCCGCCGCCGCGCCGCCTCCCGTTCTCCTGCCAGCCGGCACCGGCGGAGCGGAGCGGCGCCGGGCGCGGATCTCCCCGGCCGAGCCATGCCCTGGGTCGCGCCCCCGCCCCGCCGGGACTCCGCGGAGGTTCCCGCTCGCCGTCGCCGCTGAGGACGCGGCCGCACCTGCGAGCGGCGGGGGGCGGAGGGGGGGGGTCGCGCAGCCTTCGCCGCGCCCCGGCTCCTGCGCGGCCGCTGGGACGCCCGCAGCGGCGCCTCTCCCGCCTTCCCTCCCGCCCCGTCGCCGAGAGGGAGTCGCTAGCGGTGCGAGCAGAAGCGAAGCCGGGGCATCCTCCGCCGCCAGAGCTGCCCCTCACCTCGCCGCCCTGCCCTGCCCGCCCTTCCCCTCCTCCGTCCCGCCCAAGCCATGAACTTTGGCCGCGGCCCCTCGGTGGTGTTGAACGTCGGGGGCACCCGGTACTCCTTCTCCCGGGAAGTGCTGAAGGATTTCCCGCTGCGGCGGGTGAGCCGCCTGCACGGCTGCCTCTCGGAGCAGGACGTGCTGGAGGTGTGCGACGACTACGACCGGGAACGGAACGAGTATTTCTTCGACCGGCACTCGGAGGCTTTCGGCTTTATCATGCTGTACGTGCGGCACGGGCACCTGCGCTTCGTGCCGCACATGTGCGAGCTCTCCTTCTACAACGAGATGATTTACTGGGGACTGGAGGGCTCCCACCTCGACTACTGCTGCCAGCGCCGCCTCGACGACCGCATGTCCGAGACGTGCACCTACTACGCGGCGGAGGAGCCGCCGGGGGAGTCGGCGGGCGGCCCCGAGGGCAAGGGCCGGCGGCCGGCGGCAGCCGAAGGCAAGAAGTGGTTGGAGAGGATGAGGAGGACTTTCGAGGAGCCCACGTCTTCCCTGGCCGCCCAGGTCCTGGCCACCGTCTCCATCCTCTTCGTCATTGTGTCCATGGTGGTGCTGTGCGCCAGCACCCTGCCCGAGTGGCGGGCTCCGGAGAACCGCAGCGTGGAGGAGCAGAGCAGGTACACAGCAGAGTCAGTGAGGGAGCCCTCAGGGTAGGAGGATCCTTTATTTTGCCGCTGTCCGGTCCCCGTGTGTCCCGTCCAGTGTGTCCTGCCCCTCGTCCTGCCGCTCCGTAGCTGTAGCCGCCGCCGGCGGAGATCCCCTGCGCGCTTCACACGCCCGGCCCTGCGCTGGGGAGCCGGGGGGAGCTTGGGGAGGTGTCTCGGGGCCGCTGCGGTTCCCAGCGGGCTCTGCCGGGAGCCCCGTGGCTCCCGGTGCAGGTGCCGGGGGAGCGGAGCCGTGCTGAGGTCGGGGAAGGGAAAGCTGCCGCCCCGGGGAGCAGCCGTGCCACGGGCAGCCCAGGGCCGGCGGGCAGGCTGACAGCGGAGCAGGTGCCAGCGGAGCACAGCTCTTCATCTTTGTACAGGTGCCTTAGCCTGTGCAGGATCTTGAAGCTCTTACTTCCCCGCGTTGAGGAGCCACGGGACTCCTTATCCACATAGAGAAGTTCAGGCACTCAGAAAATCGTAGGATGCCTTATGGCTGTGGAGAAAAAAAAGGGAAATAAACCCCTAAAAGCCAAGAATGCTATTCCTTTCTTCCTTTGGAGAAGCACATCCTGAATGCACTCTGTGTGTATTAGAACAAATCCTTCTGCTGGAGCAGATCCAGTGCCTGTTCTGGCTCTGCCTCTGTAAAATCTTGCATGTGGGAACAGCCTTACCCCGTTCATCTTTCCATCTCAGATTCTCTGTGTGGGGAGCACAGGAGATGGTCATACTGCACATTCAGCTCTTGAAAATGCATCATTTCAGTGCTCCAGTGTATGAGTGTAACAGATGTTTACCTTTCCTTCAGAGAAAACCTGCATAAGCACACTAAACATTACAAAATTCAGGTGTGGGGTGGGCATAAAGCTCAATCCCACATCTTAGTAGTAAAAACAAACCCTTTTTCATCTTGTGACCTTAGCTTAGGGTAACATCAATGCAACTCTGCTGACTTCAGTGCCATTGCTCTCTTTCTTCTGCTCCTAGAGAACAGAATCAAGACCACTCTTGTAGATTTCTCCTGTAAATAAGTCTGATATATAAAGAAGTAAATATTTCTTGTATTTGATAGTTTCTCCCTTTTAAAACAGAATATTCAACAATAAGTTTTCAGCCTCTGCTCTGCTAAAGGCACCCTACAGTAAAATTACAACCTTGTCATTATGAAATCATCATCTTTTACCATAGAGTTAATTGGAATGTGATATATTAGAGTAGCCAAATTAATTCCTTGGAAAGTATTGTCATAGTCTCCATTAGCTTAATGGAAAACTGCACCTGTATTTCTCATTGTAGCTGAGCCAAAGAATTAATTGTATGAACAAAAAGAAAGCTGCTACAGATTGAGGAGCTGCTTAGCTTCAGATATGTCAAAAGGTGCTCTTACATGTTCTTCCAGTTAAAAAGCCTTACTTAAGCTTTGCAAGGTTATCTCAAAGGGTGGATGCTCTGGGCAATCTTTTTTTTAAGGCAGTAAATTGCTTAGTACCCCCCAGCACCCAGGGGAAAATGCAGCACTACCACAGCAGTCATGACATCGGTCCTGGCTTTGTTCACATCTTCACATGTGGGACTCAACAGCAGTTTTTCTCTTACTGAAGGAGTTCAACTTCTAGAGGAACAAGACACATGATTAGTAATTTTTCTTTCACAGTGCCTTTATCTTCAAGAACATGTGGTGTGGATATAAGACACACATCATTTTACTCTTCTGAACAATTGCATGTTGTGTACTAAGTGTTTGGAGGGTAAGGTGCTAAATATTTGTAGAGCACAGTGTAGCCAAGCACTGAAGGCTGCTTTTAAAACCAGGAACAGAGTCAGTGCTAGGCTGAGTTTCTTCATTACTGGTTGTAGTACTCTCTGGAATTGTAACCAAAAAAGAGAGGTAAGTGTAGGAGTGTTGGCTGGACAGCTTCTAACCATCTTCTTTCAAAGTCTGTGCATGTAAACATTGATACAAGCTGCTTCATTTTATGTTACACTGCACAGGACCTGCTAGCAATTCCATGGTGAACACTTGGACATAGATAAAAATGTGTTCCTTCCTGCCCACAGCTGGCCACTGGCTGAGGTGGCCTCGTTTTCTAGTGGCAGCTTCTCCTTTCTTTATTGCATTTGCTGCATCATGACTAAAAAGCCTCTCATCTGGAAAAAAAAGGTGTGAGCTACAGTTGCTTTTAAGTGAGTGATCCAGTTTAGTTACAACTACTTACATAGGATTTGATCTAACATGCCCAGATGTTATCTGACTTTATTTCCCTTTATTTTATATTTTGTTTGTAGTTATCTAATTTAAAATGAGATAGCTACTCAGGCTTTGAAAACATAAGTGGCTTCTATCAAAGTCTGACCACAGAAATCACACAGGAGGACCTGGGATTGTGCTTTCAGGCACAACTGTCCATCTGCAGTGAGAAGGCTTTTAAAAATCTGGCCACTAGTTTCTGATATATGTAAAAGTTTGAAGTCAAATTCTGTCTTGTTTGTTAACCAAGGTGCATCATCAAACTAAAGAAATTCTAACATGATAATACAGTATTTTAATTTTTTTTTTTTTTGTCAAGGGAAATTTTTACATTAATATTGTATGCAAGTGAGCTTTGACTCACATGGCCCTGTAATCACTAGTATGAAGACTTTATTCTAAAAACATACTTTGAAAAGTTCTGGAAATGAGAATTGAATGGGCTTATCTAGAACTCCTTATGCTGTAGATTTTTTTTATATCACTTCAGCATAAACTACTGCTTAGAAGAGGTGAGAACCACCTCATGAAATCCAGCAGCTTTGATATTTTTAGCCTCACATGCTTGCTAATAAAATTCCCTGGACGTTATGTTCCAGTCCAGACAGATCATTTCTGGGGCTGAAGTGTAGTAACCATCCTCAGCGTGGCTTTGGGCAGTCGTAGAGACAACAGCTCTAGCAGTGTGTCTCCAGTTTACCTGCACATCAGCTCCAGGAGGGACTGGGGTCACTAACTGGAATTTACAAAGCCAGCCTCTCTAATGAAGTTTGCAGTGATGCTTACTGTGGCTGCCAGCTAATACCAGCTGTGTTTATTTTTCTTGTATGAATACCTCTTCACCAGAAAAGGAACTGAGTGCACCAAACTCTTCTCAGAAACCATCACGTTATGACTTTTCATGGCAACGATGCTCTTCAAGGGTGGACAGCCTGCGGCTGTTTCTGATCCCCTGGAGTTACATCCTTTAGAGGGCAACAGAGAACTCCACAACGGAGGCTTTTTAAGAGAGAGAGGGATGGGGAATCTGACCGCTGAATTTCACAAATCTTAAAGAGATTTAGTATAATTCCCTGATCTGCAGAGGGATTGCCTTTCCCAGGTCCATTCTCAGGATGAGGGCTGAGTTAGTAAACTTACTGCATTTAGGATTTCTGCTCTCTTCTCTACTTTGGCACGTTTCACTTAATCAGAGCTGAAGATTTGCACCAGATTTGCAGAGTTTAGGAGCAGACAGCAGCTCACCTGTCTCCCCTGCTGTTGCTTCCAGCAGTTCAAGTCATCTTTACTCTCTTCTGAGCTGTGCCAACAGATGCATAGTGTGGGGCTGACCGGGGACTCATCCATACACTGATTGGAAGGCATAATCTTTTGGGGAGAGCTTCTTAAGGCTGTAATAGGAAGTCATTTGAAGCTTGTTGACTTAGCTGCCAGCCCAGTTCTAGCTACCTGCCTGTCAACTATTTTTCTAATGCTAAATACCTGGATCTTGTTACCTCAAGGCAGAGACTGTTGCTCCTTTGCCACTTACTAATCATGATTAGGTTTATATTGAAAGAATCACTGTTATCAAGCCTACATGATTGCTGTGTTCTTATGCAAAAGCAAATACACAGTCACTTCTTGAAACAGCCTTTCTCTGCAGACACCAGCAGGCTTTTCTTCTCCTCTGCAAAACATCAGCTTAAGAAGTTGTGTTTGAATCTTAAACATCCAAAAATCATTAGTCCTCTATAGTGGCAGAATTTCAGAACACCTGAATGCTCACATCCAACATCTGTTAAGAAGAAAAAAAACCCAGCTTCTTCCTGGGTAAGATCTATTGTGAACACCAGCAGATTTTTACTAAGTTAAAACACTAGGCTGAAGTTAAAGAATGGAACTACAGGTCTAAGTTAAAAATGCAGACATGGATTCTTCTAATTAATTTACTTTTTTTTTTTTTTTTTAAATAGAGAAAATGCAAAGTACTGATATGTATCACTGCCTTGACCACAGCAGAACCTTAATGAACTCACCAGGGCTAGGTAGCACTCATGTTCCAATCAAATAGACAAGATGCTTGAGAGCTTCACATCCAGATATCCTGAGAGCTGTGAAAGGCATTTACCCCCACCCCTGGGGAGAGCTGGCTCATTACAACCTCCCACATCACACACCACCACAGAAGGTACATCAAGGCATATTATTGCTACCAAAGCAGGGACAAAAAAAAGACAGTGAGGTTTTTAAAGCAGGGAAACTACCTGTTCTGTGGCCCTTACCCAGCAGTTTGCAGTGAGACAGAAACCTTGCTGATTTGAAAAGGATTTAAAAAAAAAAAAAAGACATTTGCTGAAATGACTGGGAGTCTTCTAGAGCAGGAATTTGATCATTCTGGCTCCTGATTGGATGTTTTTCATGTTTAATGTGCTTTATGTGGAAATAAGCTTTAGGAACAATTTAACAAATCATTGCTGGCTGACTTTAATCCTGTCAAATACTGTCTTTAATCATGTCATCTGTTTTCCTCATGTGTCCTGTTGATGTGTATGTTTTATTTACAAGCTTAATAGATAATAGTGGCACTAACAAGTATTTTGGCTAGATTTCAACCAACTCACCAGGAGATTTTGAAAGTACACAAATCAGCATTATTCTTTATCCCAGCAGGCCAAGTTGAAATATTCTAAGACACAACACGACCCTTTTAGTAATAATTTAGTATTTTTAGTATTTTTTTCTTATTATTTATAATTTTTGTAGGGGAATTTCAGGAAAACAATGAGTTTCTTTTTAATTTCTCCTTTCTGACTACCAGCTGTTTTAAAAAATGAACTGATGGTGGGGAAAAAAAAGCCCACAAGCAACCAGAAACTGATGGAAGTTTATAAAACAGGGACTATGTTTTACCAAACAAAGTTCATTATTTAGTTACATAGTTACTGATTTTAACACAGCATTACTGCAGGAATAAGGAATTAAAGGCAGCTGGTGCTGTGAGTATGCAGCAAATATATTTTTTTTTAAGAATTAATTACAGAAGAGACAGTAACTTTATAGTCTGAGTGCATGCTTTTTGTTTGGGTTTAACTTACATAAACATATTCAGTTAAGTTCTATTTTGCTTCCCTCATTAGATGCTGTTTATCCATTAACAAGGTTTAGCTATAAGATAAATCACTACAAGGAAGAGAGAAAGTTGATTTGCAAGTGGAAATGTACCATGTAGCACTCCAGATTTCCTAACAGGCCAGAGGTTTCTAGTTCTTTTCACCAAAGCACACACTTCTGTGTGATTGACCAGGACTACTGAAGTCCATACACAGGCAAAAAGGGAGTGATGAGAGGAAAAAAGAAAATGTTTCACTGGTGGCTAAGAAGTAGGGGAAAGGAAAAAAAAAAAAAGGAGACTTATGAAATCACAGCAATCAGGACTTCACTTCCTTAAAGCTTGACTCAGAAATATCTTGCCTAATTTGTGACAAAATGGAGGAATCACATTTCCAACATTATCAGGGCATTAGGAGGAAATACCAAATGAAAAAACTTTAAATTTTCTAATTATGAGCTGCTGCTCTCATTTATATGCTCTATGTCATAGGATACAGGCAGCAACCACCAGATAAATCTGATCAGATGTAATGGAGTCTGTTGGAATTGTTGAATATTCCTGGCTGCAACTTTCCATCCAGACACAACTTCTCTTTTAATCATTACATGAGAGCAAACTAAGCAACAGACAAGTGCATTCAGACTTTGTTGTTGTCTCCAGTACAAGTCTTGCTATTGGACTGATTTTACTAGGGGAAGTCTTGGATATTTCTTCATCATGCATAAAAAGGATTTAAGAGAACTTATTACCATTATTTTCTTGATTTTTTTTTTTTTGATGTAAAGATATTCCACATTCATACAATATTCTGTACATGACTGTTTTTAGAAGACATTATGATCTGAGCAGTTTTTGAAAATAAGTTAAATCTGCACATGAACAAGTGTTTCATAAGCCCTTTATGAAGAAAGGCCACTTGCTTAAAGAACTTTCATTATTCTGATTTTATGTGAATAACTATTTATTTAATGTTCACTTAAATTTGCTGTGGATTTGTAGTGACTTTAGGACTTTACATCAATTGACTGTCACTGTTTTCTCCACTTTTTAGTGTAAAACTAAAGTGAATGAATGAGGGTGGGTTGGAGTAGATGATCTTTCCCTTCCAGCCCCTGACCATCTGTGATTCTGTGAATAAGCTGAGATTAATAATAATTTTAAAATAGTGTATGAACCTTTTATGAAAAATAGCTTATAGAATATATTAGTATCATGACAACCTTTAGAGAAGAATATTGTCTAACAGGCCATTGTCTTAATAATAACAATAGATTTCAGAACTAGTAAAAAATTATGCAGATGTGTTAGGGAAGCAAAATTTTAGGTTTGAAATGACAGCCACATTATTACCTGCAAATCTTTATGGTTAACAGACACTACCTTGTCAGGATCTCTGCAGCAGCAAAAAAACCTCACTGGTTGTATGTAGGATTTTCAAATCTGCCCTCAACAGATTGATTTCAGACCTGTAGGTATGAGAAGACATTGGTGATTGGCTTTTTCTTTGCTCAAACTGTTGGTGAAAAAATAAACAATTGAAAGAGGCAGAGCTTAGCTTCCCTCCTGTATTAAACAAGTGAAAAATTAAACACTTTGAATTCTTGAGTTATTTTCAGATAGGAGATATGACATTACATGTACAACACTTACTAAAAAAATCTTAGAGCAAAACTTTCATCTTCTGTGTCTGCCTTCCACTGGTTTCAAGTTGAGATATTCTCAAGTCTCATTCACTACACTGAGACTGGAAAGTGTTTCACAACATAAGAAATCCTTGGAAGGTGATTTCAGTAAAGCCATTATTTTTATTTGGTGAGAACATGATTTGCCTGTTTCTTTGATTACCTTGACATTTTTTCTGCAACACAGTTTAGGTGAAGTTACCTTTAAAACAAAAGAAAAAATACAGTAATGCAGCTCAGTGGTAAATAGGAAGACACAGGCTTAGGACTTTGTTTAACCAATAATGAAAAATAAAATGCCTCTTTTTAGTGGCACTACATGTAAAGTTCTGAAGATAGTTCTAGGTAAAGCCCCGTTTGGGATGAACATCATACAGACTGGTTTAGGTTGGTTTCTGAAAAGCCAAATTTGCATCAGTTATGTAAGGCAGAAGCTGATTTCTGCCTACTTCATCTCCAGTCCCACTTTAGCCATTTGGTTCTATACCTTGCTGTTCATAATCAGCTCAGTTCACTGAGCCACGGTCCTTGGCATTCCTTAGTTGATCAGGCTTCACAGATTTAAAACCACCACCACTGACAAAAAAAAAAAACCACACAAAACCCAACCAAAAATAACAGCCCCCTCACACACACATCCTAGATACATTTGCATTGGTGGCATACCATTTCTTGTAGGGTTTTTGAAGGCATGTATTAGCACAATCTATAATTCAAAGGAAATGATCAATGAGTGCTTTCTTAGCAATCATCAGTTTCAACTCCTCAGTAAATCCTCAGGTTAATTGCTGAAATTTAGCACTACACGTGTAGGGTAAGAACAGTGTGGTGTTGTTTGTCATTTGTGGCAGTCTGAGTGTCAGTTTGGTAATATTTGTGAACAAACACTCACTAATGTTTTTGCACAGAACGTAAATACTCTCTAACTTTGTTTCTTTTGACAGGATAATTGAAGCTATCTGCATAGGCTGGTTCACTGCTGAGTGCATTGTGAGGTTCATCGTCTCCAAAAACAAGTGTGAGTTTGTCAGAAGACCTCTCAACATCATTGATTTACTGGCAATTACTCCTTACTACATCTCTGTGCTCATGACAGTTTTCACAGGGGAAAATTCGCAGCTTCAGAGGGCTGGAGTCACCTTGAGGGTTTTAAGAATGATGAGGATTTTTTGGGTGATTAAACTGGCTCGTCATTTCATTGGCCTTCAAACACTTGGTCTGACTCTGAAGCGTTGTTACAGAGAGATGGTGATGCTGCTTGTCTTTATCTGTGTTGCTATGGCAATTTTCAGTGCACTTTCCCAGCTTCTTGAAAATGGGCTGGACTTGGGAACAAAGAATAAGGATTATGCCAGCATTCCTGCTGCTTGCTGGTGGGTAATCATCTCGATGACCACGGTTGGTTATGGGGACATGTGTCCCATCACTGTACCAGGACGGATTCTTGGGGGAATTTGTGTGGTCAGTGGTATCGTTTTATTGGCCTTGCCAATCACTTTCATTTATCACAGCTTTGTGCAGTGCTACCATGAGCTCAAGTTCAGATCTGCTAGGTACAGTAGAAGCCTCTCTGCTGAGTTCTTAAATTGACCAGACTTGCATTCTGTTGTAGTTCCTTGCTAAGCTTTGTCTTAGAAGAGAATGGTGGAAGGTCCCTCGGCGTGTCCTCCTTGACTGGATGGTCCAGTGGAACAACATTGTCGCCAGGCTGGAGAAAGCCCGTCACCATTCAGCCAGGAAGGATGGCCATCTGCCTTAGGCACCTTGCAGGGAGAGGGGGTGATGGTTTCAAATTGGAGAGAACAAAAATTAACAAAAGAGGACTCGGGAATCTTCAACCAGACCACTTTGCTCTTCAGTTTGCCTTTCCATACAAAAGCAGAACAAAGAACAGGCTCAAATGTCATTCCCAGCGTTATATTCTAGACCATTCCAGGCAACGTGTAGCAGAAGTTCTTCAAATATTTCACTATCTGAATGCTTTGATAACTTCTTGCCTGGACTATCTCCATTTTTAACTCAGAGAACCAAATTGGATACTGAAGGAGAATCATTGCTGCTTTTGAGCTTTGCAACAGAGTAGAGCTGGTTCTGTAACTCAGGAAGGTGAAGAATAGAGGTCTGTAGGGCAAAATGTCTTGAGGCCTGATTCTGATCTTTGATGAAGCACACAAATCTTCTGTGAAACCACTGAAGTCAGAGGCATTGCTCTGAGTTTGATAATTCAAAGAAGTGCACCTCTGAATGCTCTAGTGAGGGCTTCCTCAGCCACATTAATTTGGTCTCTGTAACCAAATTGTTAGTAAAAGCAGGTGTTACACTTCATAAAGATCAGCAGAAAATGTGAGGCACTGATAAATATATTTTCTGGTGGCTTAGTGGAGGAGCTTACCAAATTGTATGTACATTCAGTTCAGATCCATCCACCTGAAGTTCCATACTCATAAGACTAGATTTCCACCCTACCCCCTCCACTTAATTAAACAAATACAGTGAAAGTTCTCCAAGAGAAACTTAAGATTCCATCACTTGCCACAGAGTAGAGAAGACACTGGAAAACAAGAGTAGCTGCTCCCTGCCAGATGAGACTCCCTACATCTTTCAATTCTGCAACCCTTACTGAAGGATACATCTTATTTTAATGGAAGGTTAAAAACCAACTGCCCAGAGCATACCAAAGAAAGTAAAATACAGAAGTGTGAGTTGGCAAAATCAGACATTCTCCAATGTAACTAGAAAATTAAAAAGCATCAGGTTAGGTTCACCACGTTTCTTGTGTATTTAGCATAATTCTGAAAGGCTGCTTATGTAGGAATTTGCAGGTAGAGACTAAAACACATCAAGGTACAGCTTTACAAATCTGGGTACCAATAAACACCAGCAGGGAGCTTTCTTACCAACATGGAAGTTCACAGTCATCATCACAGTTGAATTTGGTGTGCTTGCCTGAAAATACTGCATCTACTATTACTGTGCTGTAGGAAGTATATTTTATATATGTATTTGTTAAAAGCTTTAGAAGTAAAATGAGTAACACCTAGAAAACACATCTCTGGAATTGCTCACTCAAATAAAAGTACCACAGTAGTCAGTAACTAGTAAAACTGAAGGCTCTACCCTGAGACCAAAAAAATTACCATTTTAAATTGGTCTTAAGACAGTTTTAAGTAGTCTTAAAAAATAAAAAGAGTTACATGGCAAATCTGAATGATCTGAAAACCTGAAAAGAATTTTAGTAGCCTTCTGACAGACAAGCTTGACTTTTCCTTGCATAGTTTTTCAAGACTACATTAACATTACAACCATAAATCTGTTTCTTGCCACTGGCACATTCTGGTGTTGAGAAGGTTAGCTCTGTAGTTCCCTGTGCTACTTTTATGCCTTTTATAGCAGATTCATGTTGTTCAGAAAATAGCTCCAGCATTCCATGGAGAGGTGAACATGAGATAAGCAAAAATTTCATTCTTAGGTGAGATTCACAGCTGATATTAGTTAGGCAAGTTGTGACTTCAGAGACATTTAGATGTTTTACACCAGCAGAGATGCTGGCTCTGTAATCCTGCATGTGTACCTATATATATATCCTGCATATATTATATATTATAGTCACTTCATTTTTTTTTTTCCCTTTTTTTCCTCACAAAAAAAAAATTCCTTCTTGACAAAACTGTATTTCAGACTTTAATCCAAACACAGCTGTTGGAAAAAATGACATTTCCATCTTCTAATGAAAAGTTTATTTTGACAGTATTGAAACAATTTTCAAGGAGAAATAATTATTTTTTTTCTAATTCTGCTCCTATTTTTGTTTCCCCATTAAAAATAGGTTAGAAAAAAACCACCTTAGTCCTACACATTTTTATATGCTGTTTTCAACACTTGGGAAAAGTGCTGCATTTCATAAAACTTACCTTGTCTTTTGTCCATGGATTGTATTTAACCAAACCAATAATCTGAGATATAAACCTCCTCCTACAAAACACCCAAACCATCATCACAATGACAATAGTTTGAAATCCAGACAGAACAAGAATATACTTTACACCTTGCCATCTTGACTTCAAGACAAAATACATTTCAGCACCACCTATAAATCTAATCTATAGGTGACCATACAAAGGAAACAGTAGAAATTAATGCACATTCTAATTTGTGCATGCAAGCTGCACCATGAGTCATTTTGAATAAGCAATTAAAGACAGGAAGTTTACAAATACCCAGGCTGTATGTGGTATACAGACAAAATGTTTGATTATTTATAAAGGTTTTCCAGCTAAAGAATCATTTCCCAGTGTAAAAAAAAAATCTCTTGAAAATGATTGTGTAAGGGAGCAAGTCTGTGAAGATTGTCTTAATTTTTTTTCTTAAAAATTTATGTTCACTTTTTATGTGGCAAAATGTGAATAGAATGACCTAATGTATTTTAAAATTTGAGTTAAGAAATATTTTTAAATTGTTCTTTATAAGCCCACTAAGGAGAGATAATGGGGTGGGATTTTTTTTTTTTTGCTTTTTTATTGTTGTATGGTTATCAGTGTGTAGACTTTAGTCTCCTTAGAAACCAGTTGAAGAAACTAGTTGAAGTAACATGATGTTAATGGTAGTCTTAAACCAGAATTTATATGAAGTAAATAGGGTTCCTGAATTTTAGTAATAGGTGTGTTAATAATATATTTTATACTAGGGTCAATCCTTAGCACTGACCTATTGGGAACTATATATTGACTGCCATCCTTCAGGATACTGCTACTTAAATGCAGTAGATAATGAATGAAATTACTGGAATGGAAAGCTGTCTAGGGTACATTTTCTACAGGTCTGTGTGAAGCACCATCACAGAAATTCCATGGAATGGAGGAATATCATTTCCCTTGGTGTAAGACTTGGAAACAACATTGTCTTGATAATACCAAAAAAAAAATTAAAATAAAATTGACTGAGGGTTTGAAACAGTTTTGTCACCTTAAGGATCAGCCATTTAAAATGAGTAGCACATATTTTCCTGTACAATGGTTTATCCAGCTATACAGAAGGAAGATAAAAATCCTGTTAATGTAAGATTTTTACCTTGATACCCCCACATTTAAATGGAAAAGTACTGGGTTTTCATCTCATGTATGCAGTTTGTGCCCATAAAGGACTAAGCCTTCAGCTTTTGTAGCATTCAACCCTATTGTTTCAAAATAAAACTGAAGTCTTTTTGGGTTCAAAACACTTGTCTCTTCCTTTCTGAGTAACAGCTACAAAAATCTTACCAGATCTGAAGGTGTGCCAGGAGGTGGATGCACATACCAGCCAGCTGAATTCAGCAGCCACACTAGCCACTTTCCCAATGAACAAGGGCTGCTGGGCTCTGCATTTTATCACACCTAAAAGGTTCAGGATAAAACCACTGATTAAAGTTTGATCATTTGAAATACCTTGAAAATTTTAAACTTATCCTTTCAAATAAGCTTCTAAGGAGACATTTGCTGGAAAATTATGCTATGTATAGAAAAAAAAAAAAAGATTATATAATGGTTTGGGTTTTTATTTTTTTTCCCACTATGATTTTTAAAAAAAGGAAAATTTCCTTCCATTTTCTGTTACTTGTTTGTAAAAGCAAACATGCAGGTCAGCATATGTGATGTTAAACTTGCTACATAAAACAGATCCCTCATGAAAATCAGTAGACTTAGAAATGTCTTCCAGCTTTGCTAGAGCTGTAACAGTTCATATTAGCTGAAGAGCTGTCCCAGACAGTGTGGAAGAAACAACACAATGCTGTTTTTATAGTGAAAAATTAATACCATGTATGGCCTGAGAAGTGCAACACAAAGCAGGGAGTATCTTTTGCAGATTGACAGGAGAGTTTAAGCATCAAGAAGGCTGCACAGTGAACAACCAAGACTCACAATCTGCTTGAGAAAATATTTAAGAGCCACAGAAGGGTATAAATCTCTGTTTAAATTAATAAAATGTGAATGTTTGCAACTGCACATTGTAGACTCCTTGATTCTTTACAAACACAAAGGTTTATAATTTTATAGAACATTAATTTTATATTTTGTTTGCTTATCTGTAAAGAAAAATGTATACAATAATTTGAAAAGGTAAAAAATGTGATTTTTTGATGTGAATACAGTTAAGACACATAAAATCACATAAAATTTCCTGGTATTGTTCCTATACTTCACAAACTACTGGTCAAAACATAAAGTGTTCATAGTTTTTTTTTAACAACTGTATTATCTGGCTATTCATATTAGTGTTATATCTCAGAAAACCATTTTTCCTTTAATAATTTTTGGCTACCAAGAAGTGTGCCATTTAGAACCTAGGAGTTTCACTCAATAGAAAATTTGATTATTTGATCCAGAAATGAGTCTGAGACAAAAAAATAAAAGTTAAACCTGCACAGGTTTATTCTTCAGCAACCAAATATATATTATAATTATGGACAACATGACTTTCAAAACAAAATGAAAAAGCATCTGTGTAACACATACATTATTCCTCAGGGATAGGAATAAATCTGAAAAAAAAAAAAAAAAAAAGGAGATATATTTCATTTGGTTTCAAGTTCACTGAAAAGGATTTATATTAAAAAAGCCCCAAACATCAACATAGTGTTCATTGAGGAATTTCAGAACAATCCAGTTTCACCAGTACAATGCCTGTGTTATTATGAACAGATCTGAGACACTCTGATGATTCTTTAAATGCAGCCATTTCAAAAGTAATTCCAAAAATAATCACAACTAATGTTCTTTTAAAAAAAGTTTGAATATTTTAAGAGATCACTGAATTATGAACTATTCTGGCACCAGCCCACTGCATTCTTATGAAAATGAACAGACTTCGTTTAGAAATCAGGAGCATTTTTACTTCTCATATTTTATTTATTAGTTTTAGAAGTTTTAGATAAAATCAATCAGTGCAGAAATGAAGCAGGTGTTCACACAGTCATATAATTTAGAAGTGGTTTTATAAAAGAACTTCTAAAATATTTTGGAACAGAAGGGGCTTTTAATATTTGAATGCTGTTATTATTTTACAGATATGCTTAGCACTTACACCTCCTAGAAATCTGAGATGTAACTGTAAATACACATATAATCACTCCCCCAAATAAGAACAATTCTTGCTGTCTTGGGGAACATTTAGCACATTTGTTTGCCATAAGAATAAATAATAATAATAAAAAAACCAAACAGTAAAGAGGTTCATTAAAATCTAGGAAATACAGAAGTTCAAATTTGGAATTAATACAGTGCTGTTCCCAAAAACAAAGTAATCCAAGACCAAAACAAGAATCAAAAGCTGTATTCAGACAACAGTAGAAGCAGACAACATGGCATTTCTCTGTAGCATGAGTCTAGGCTTGTCTATTGAGCCTCATCTACTTTTAGGTAGTGAGTGTTCAAATACAGTATTTTTTTTCCCCCTCTTCAATTTAGAGAGGCTCCCAGAGAATGGAGTATTTAGAAAGTCTTTTCTACATCACTAAAGGCCTTGTAAGCTGCACTGGCTGTGCCAAGACAGCACAGCCTCTAACCATGACTTCTATTGTCAGGGTTTCATGTTTGAACTTGATGTCATTTGATGGGCTGCTATGAATGATGAAAATTAGGGCCATGTATTAGAATAGCATCTTGAATCCTTGATGCAATAGAAAAGAGAAAACCAATGTCAACAGTCTGTTCACTAAGTATGGTGATACAGAGGACCACTGAAAAGCATCAGTACCAAAATCACTTAGATTAAAAAAAATAAAAATAAAAATATATGCATGGATTCCTGCCAGAGATTCTGGCTTATAACTTTCAAGTTTCTATTAATTCTTTGAATATCCCTGCCTTTGTGTGCACTGTACTTAGGCTGTACCTGTTGGATCCTTTGATACAAACCAAGCCTAAAGGTCACAGCAGCTTTTTTTGTCTCCTCAAAAGACTTAAAAACCACATATGTCTGAAGAGAAAAATCTTCAAAGAATTCAGGCAACCTGCAGCAAATAAAAGTTAGCTAAGATGGGTTTTGCTTTGTTTTAGAAAACACTATTTGCCATCTGTGTCACAACTTGGATGCCAGGTTACCATCAACACAAGACTTAAAGACTATGAAGCTCACTTGCTTCCCTCTTCATAGCAGACCCTATCTTCAGCATGTCTGTCTTGTTTTCTTAGACCTTTCTCCTTCCACCTTATCCTCACTGCAGGAGCAGTAAGGGTGAATTAACATCCAGGGACTGAGGCTGCTGTTAGCTTTGCCTTCTCTTCATACAGACTGTCCCATTTGCACCTGAAATGCAGTTCAACTCCAGATTAGATAGTGAGAATAAATACCCATACATTTTTCTGTCTCAGTGTTCTCTCCTCCCCCACAGTAAATGTCATATATAATGGAAAGAAACAGTCATGCAAATCAAAGCTTTTACAAAGCAATACAGAATAGCCTAAATCATCCACCCCTTCATCTACAGTCTTATCCTGACATCTCACAGCCCATTCAAATCTACTTGCAACTCTGCAATAAAGATCACTTGTCTGCCTTTGGCCACCTACTCCTGCCAGCATGAGGGTGGCCCTGACAGCTGAACTGCCAACAGGATCTCAGTTACCAATTGTACTACTTGACTTTCTGGTGGATGATTTTAGATTGCTGTTTCTACCAAGGAACAGTAAAGCAAACTGGCCAGGCTTGGACAGCACGTTGCCACTGATGCACTGCCACCAGCAGATAAAAGAGTCATGCTAGAAGCTGCAGCAACTGGTGGGCTTTCACTCTGGTATTAAAGATCCCAGTTTAAGAGCTGTAAGTGGCATTGTTACTTCTGTGCTGTGGGGATTTATCCCTGCTTACAGTCCAGGATTGTCAAGTGAACTGAAAGAGCATTGCACGGAGCAGGTGGAAGACTAAGAAAAAAAGGAAATTGGGTAGAGGGATAGAAAGAGGCTAAAAATACTAAATCCAACAACAGAAGGCTCTGAGACAGTAATGAAATCCTTTCTAAGTGACTCACCAGAAACTAAAAACCTCTAATGTAGATCACTCTTGGACATGAAACACAATGGAACTTGGATCTCTGCTTTTGACTTTGCCAGACTTTTTCCACCCAACTCCTTTCCTCTTTGGTTTTTACCCTTTCCCTAGCTGTCCCATTTTCTTCCTGCCACCAGCAGGCTACTGTGCTGGCACCAAATATTTTTGCAATTGCTGTGCCATGCCATCCTGCCTGGTTTTTTCTGTCCCAGTGTCATTTCTACAGGTACATCTTGCCCCATGAGGAACTGTGCTAAAAAGCAGTTCCCCAGCCCACCAGTCCCTGGTATGTGCAACCCAACTGATCCCTGCCTACTTTGCTGAAAAGCTTCACCCATTTCTTTGGGCTCCACACTGACAATAGCTTGCATTGCCAACATTTGTGATTTACTGTTTCCCTCTAAATGTTTTCTGAATGTGTCTGCTCACAGATGCAGTCTCTGATCAGGAGAGTAAAAGAGAATCTGGCACTGCCTCATCCCATTCAGCAATCACTTCCCTTCTTGTCATGTGCTAATGACTACCAAAAAGCCTAAGGCATGCACATTAAGGGGATCCAGGGACTGAAGGTTACAACTCAGAACACACACAAAATCTTAAACCCTTCCCAGAATTCACATCCTTTCAGAGATGACTGCTGGAAACTTCCACAACAACGTGTCACCTCAGCATGGAGGGCCCCTAAACTCACCTTTAATCACAAAAACTGGTACACTGAACACAACTTTTTGCTGCTTACACAGGCTGAAGCTGTGGTCAAGTACAATTATCAGCCAATCCCTCGTGCTCTAAGGTGCAATAACAGCAACATGCAGCAAATGCTGCTGTGTTCAGGTCCACAGCTTGGGCTCCCAAGCCACATCTTTATCCATTTTCTCCTACTATTTTAAGGCAGGATATACTACAAACAATACTTCCTACTTTGCTGTTAAAAAGAGCATGAAACAAAAGCTCAGCTAAAGCACCATAAACTGCCCTGGAGACTAGAGGAAGAAGATGAGCACTGCAGCACTTGGTTAGGCATTTTCACTGCTCAAAGGAGAGATACAGATTTCCTAAATCAAAAGATATTCAGCTTGAATGTTACTAGGAAAATTGTTTAAGTCCATTGTAGAAACCTGCAGTTAGTTACAGGTAGTCAGAAATAACCCATAAGCTCTCTAACAGATCTTATTTCCTCCTCATCTATCCAATACATGAGTCGTGTTGCACAATTTGGTTTTTGGTTTTTGTTTTAACCAGGTTTAAGAAATTCTTTTAATTTTCAAGGCTGCAATCACCAAAAAAGAAAGGAAAGGGAACACACATAGGTATTGTTCCAAATTTCAAATGGATTTGTGTGAATCAAAATCAGCTCTTAGATTACATTGAAAACCTATGGGACCTTAGTAAAATTTTTCTAATAGCATTTGGGGATACCCATATAACTCTACCCATAAAACTTTCCTGTGAGGTAGATTTCACTTTCTGTAAGGTAGATCTCACTCCTAATTCATTTATTCCTGAAGCACTACATGTATGATACTATAATTCAATAATTTAGTGAAAGTAAAGAACAAACTTGGAGTAATTAATCTAGCATTATTCTAGTGTCATCTCTACACCATCAGGCAAGTGTTTAGCCAATGCTAAGAAGCTTGAGTTTGTAGGTTCAAATTCTCTTAACCTGAAACTTTCTGTCTGATGGCAGTTGGATCTGGGACAAGCAATTTAATAGTTGAAGCAGTGCCTCCAGTAATTCTGAGGATGGGGAGAAGCCAGTTTCCATTTTGCCTTTGAACAGGAAACAACAAATACTGTAGTCTAAATGAAATGGGTAGTCCTTCAGGAAACCATAACAACATCAGATCCATGCTGCAAAATGTAAAAAAAATAGCTATATTGGGGAGGGGAAACAATCAAGAGGACACAAAGTAAAAAGCAAATAAAATGATGGTGCCAAAACTCCACTTGCACACCCCCTCACCACTCCTTGTCAGTTCTCTCAGGCTGCAGTAGAGCATATAGCACTTTTAAATCAACATGCCTGCCCTACCAATGGTACTGCAAACTCTGATACTACACAGGGAAACAAAACTCAGTTTTTCCCATTAAAAAAGCCCAGGCTCCTATATATTGAGCCAAATGAAACTCTCCCTTAAATCAGAACCTACACAAGACAAGGGAGCCAGATACAGTGAATTTTTTTTAGGAAGAAGATCATTGTCAAAAGGCATTTTCAATAAAGATGTTTACTGATGTGTTAAGGGTGGTCACCCACTGAAACTAGCCAAGCTCACACACCCACACTCCCACAGGTCACATCCTGCTTGGAAGGAGACTAGAAATAGAGCTGCAGAGCACAGTACCCCAGTCTAACTATAGGCTTTGTAAGGCCATGTGTGCTCTGCCAAAGACAAGTTCCTACACAATGCAGAGGCAGATGTTGCAAGCAGCACTTACTTGGAGGGCTCCCTATTTCTGCAACTATCCAACCTTTAATGTGTGCAAGGACTTGGCTCAGGAACAGTTCCTCTAAGCTTTCCCTGCTGTTACTGTACTCACACACTTCAGTCCTCTTCTGCAGAGCTGCTACTGAGCTTCCCTCTTGCTCCCACCCTGGACTTCATCACTGTTCTCCCACACTGCTACCTTAGCTTCTGAACTTCTTTCTCCTAGGCAGAGAAACACTGTGGTAAGAAGGCAGATAGTTCTTTCATCTGCTTGTTATCCCATTTTTACAGTGTCCCTATTCTGATGGCAGCAAGAAAGCACAGACAGGTATAAAACAGCTAACAGAATATTTTAAAAGGAAAAAGGAAAATATCATTTGTAATACAGCAAGACAAAGAGGAAATGCATGAAAAAAAAAACCCTGCCAGACTTCCTGAACCAGATCTGAGTTACACTATCACATGAAGAGACAAAACCATAATAGTTATGTGCTCCTCTCACGTGTCAGTGAGACTATAGAATGCTGCAGAAAAGATAATTAGGAGAATGTCAGTTGTAAAGGCATCACAGGGTAACAGTTCCTGCTGCTGGAAGAATACAATCCTAAAAAATAAATGTAGTCAAAACTATGCATTATTTGCCATGCAGGAGACACCAATCTCATGGCAGCAATCTATTTTTATGTAGCCTTTATGTGCTAAATGATTCATATTTTCTATGAGAAGGATTTCTTTAGTAATCAGACAGTTGACATTAGTATTCTATATTTAAGCATGGGGGATTTTTTTGTTTGTTTGGGTATTTTTAATCAGCCAAATAGAATCCTTTTAGACTGCAGCCTGCTGACAAATAATTTGGGTGAAGCTAGGCTTTCTTAGTGATACTCAGAGTTCAGCCAGCTCTGAATGGCTTCATCCCGTGGTGCTACTTGGAAGAAGGTCTTAGGGGTAGTAGCTGTGTATGGGATTCTTGACATGCATCAGGATTTAGAAAATCCATCATCACATCCCATCTTCCACAATTTTCCTGGTTGTGCCTACTATGGAAAGCAGTGGATCCACAGAGACATTTCACTGGCACTGCAGGTCCAGACTTTTGTTGGGCTGCACATTGGCTGAGTGGGCAGAGTGCACTGTCATCACCCTGCTTTCTGTTCACTCAGTCTAGAGGCTCAGACAAAGGCTGCAGTACTTTCCTTACCACAGAAAACTGTCTCCAGGAGCAAACTGGGAGATGACTCTTTGGCTCTGGGTATATCCTTAGCTAAAACACAATCAAAAGACTCTCCAAGACCTGCCTAGTGCTCTCACAAGGATGCTTAGATGTAGTGTGTTACTTAAGAATTATGAGCAAACAATGATCCTCTGGTGGAAGAGCTGCTCTTATTCTTGTTTCTTTGTCCTGAACAGCATGGAGTCAATGCACTCTATCAAACAGGACTGACTCAGCATGTACCTATAGATCACTTTGCACCATGCTGAGGGTGGAGCTCTAACAATCCATTTATAACTTTTTCAGGAAATTACAGCAGAAGTTTCCAACTTTTGAAATTTATTACCTGTGAGAATCATCACAAAAGTCATTGTGTGAAGTAAGACTTTCATCTATTCATGTTCCTTATATATCCTAGGGTGTGAGAGGGAAGTGGTAAAATGTGATCATGTGCTAAAACATGAGTAAACTGACAAAATCCAAATATGATTTTTTAACAGCTGTTGTTGGCAATCCTGCATTTTCATTGACCATTGCCTTCTCCAAGGAACTGTTAGGCAGAGGCCAGTGTCAATGCTGGGAAAGGGTAAATCAAGACCAAACACAGCTGTACAGAAGTTCTGAAATGTGACTGATAATATCCAATATTAAGTATGAATGATTAACTAGTGGGTGCTTGTCCAAGAAAACAAAGCCTTCAGTATTCAAGTCAAGCCACCTGACATGAATTGCCTCATGCATTTCCAAGTCAATTTTAGTTCAGTTGTTTGTACTGGGAAACAGAGCATGGGATCTTTCCTTGGCCCATTATAATATCCTAAAATCTGCTTCATGCTATAAACAGAACATTCCCTCTAACAAATGTGAAGAAGAAGGGTCTTTTTGTCTATAAATCTTCTTACCTTATTCAGGAAAGTTTGTTTGCACTAAGGATGTGGTTGTCTCTGGACTCCTGTCTGTGGATTTGCATATGAAAAAGCTGGCAAGAAGAAACTGAATGAAAGGACAATGCACCATCCTCCAAGTAGCTATAACATATCTGAGAAAAATAAAATTCAGCTGTGGACTGTTCAATTTTTGAGAGAGAAACGTGAGAAGGAAGAGATAAGAAACACTTCAGCAGCAGTGTGAAAACACAAAACCTTGCAGATAACATTTTACTGCTCAATGTCCAGAGCTACTGCTCATTTGTTTGGTAAATTACTTCACTACCTGTGTGATGTTTAAAGGAAAATTTTAGGAAGAATAAGGTACTGCCATCTTGAGATTTCCCTTCTGGTTCTAAAGTAAAAAAAAAAAAAAAATAGCAGAAGGTATACAGACAGAAAGTTGTAGCTATAGTTGTTCCTATTAAAGTCAATGGTAAGAAGCAAAGTATGCCAAATTCTGATACATTTGAAAAGAGGGAAGGGTTATAAGTCATAGGATTTAAAGATGACTTCCTCAAAAGTAGAATAAATAGGGCTTTTAGGTAATCAAGATTTTCCTGATAGACAACATTGATGTATTAATAGGATGAAAAATTTACCTTTGCTTCTGCAGTTTTGAAAAGGGGAAAAAAGCAAA
This sequence comes from Corythornis vintsioides, assembly GCA_025447755.1. NCBI lineage: Eukaryota > Metazoa > Chordata > Aves > Coraciiformes > Alcedinidae > Corythornis > Corythornis vintsioides. Next base: position 7,579 of record JAOEGS010008588.1, on the reverse strand, counting down.
GATAAATCTGACAAGCACTGAAAACAATACTTAGTGTATATTCCTATAATGATATTTATATCCAAAAATTGGAGGATAAAAGCACATTTCATTGCTAACCCAGCATCAACCATTACCTACACAATTTCCATTCTGCTTTTACACAGGTAACTTCAGAGAAACTATCTGCAAAAGGAATAACTTATGGACCTGGAAAGCATTATTTAATCATTAGAATTTATAATATAATCAAATTTAAAATTCCTTAATTTACTTATTAATACTGTAACTGAATGAACATTTTTAAATTAAAAAAAAATACTAATTTTCAAGTATTGTTAAGTCTATCAAAGAGAAATCTCTTTGATGACAGGGTAGTAGTTGATTTCCAAGAATCATCTGTGCTGTGTTCAGTACATATGGGCATTAAAGCATCAATAAATTCAGGTACAGGTTTTAGAAGTAACTATTAATTTTCCTGTGCATAGACTTATATCTTTTGGTTGATAACATGATTGAAATAAAATGTGTTTACAATGCCACAGTCTCTTCCATTAATAGAGTTTATGCTTAGTGACCATCCTGTAGTTTGGGGATTTGCATATATTTTGTACACACATGCACAGACACAAAAAGCAAATATTAAGCAAATCCAATATAGTAGTCTTCAAAATGAGTACTGCATAAACAAAACATAAGTGCACACAGCAATTTCATGTTCTAAATCCACCCACACAGTTCTCAGCAATGCAAGAACAGAGCTGCATGGGCAGATTCACAGAACTCAAGTTACAGACATCTGTGCTGAAATAATGATCAGCATATGAAGATTTTGTTCATTAAGCAATAGAATAAAGTTTTGGGTTTTTAAAATTTATTTTATCCTCAAAAAGAAAATAAATACCCCAAAATCACAACCACAAAAAACAAACACACTAAACAAAACACAAAACCAAACAAAAAAACAGAGTAAGCTCAAAGTACTCTTGAGTCTTTCCTTCACTCCCAGAAATACCCTCATCTTGTATTGTAATCTTAGTGGCAGTCCAGGAAAAAGCCATGATAAACTAACATGTATTAAATCAGTCACCTTAATCTGCAAACCAGAACAGATTAAATGCCACTGTAGCCTGGAGGACAGTATTGTCTTTAGCTGCTGCCAATACTGCACTACAGGTCAAGAAATAAAGATGAAGAAAGAAAATCCCTAAGAGACCAGATGTAAACCTGCCAGTCCCAGTGTTGTTGTCAGTGTAGCTCACCTTAGAAGTTCAATGCAGGAAATCTTTTCCTTCCAGGACATACTGTTTACATTCACTGCATATAATTTTATGCTCCACAAAGATGCTTAGTATTTCTTTGAACCCTGAGAGGGGAGTGGCCTTAGTTTGCCCCAGTGAAGTCCTACAGCAGTAAGTTTTACACTCTAATTACCTGTTATGTCACAAAGTCTGATAAGCAAAGCAGTTCTGGCAAAACACTAGAGACAAAAGCAAAAGATGACCAAAAAGTCTAAGGCAAAACCAAGTTTCTTCCTTTAAAGGGAAGACTTTATAATATTCTGATTTTACTTTCCTTTTCACAGAATGCTTCTGTGTTACAAGAACAACAGCAGAGGCTTCACTTGTCATTGCAATTTTATTCATGTCATCTTCCCATGCATCTCTCTTGCAAGATAAACATTCCCCATCTCCAATTTTGTAAAGGAAAACAGGAGAGATGGCCCCCAGGTTTTGTTTCAACAGCTGTAGCAGTAAAGTTTCACATCTTACTTTTAAACCTCATTACTTCAATTGATTAGCTGAAAAAGGAGATAAATTTGTACCTTTTTCACAGCCTTCTCAGAGCTCCAGGACATGAACCTTTTCCTTTCTGTGGCTTTCTGTCAATACTGAGTTTTCAAGAGCCTAATTCAAGAACATCAATGGAGCAAGAATTAGTTACACAATGGCATTACCTCCATGCATGACCTGCTACAGAACCTGTGCTCTTCTGGGATTACAGAACATATTGATATATTATTGATATGGGGGAAAAAACAGGTAGAGGAGCAAGATATAAAACAGCTTTAGTAAGTAAGCTTGCCATGCATGCCTATTTCATCTGGCAAATGCTGAATGAGCTGAAAGAGGAGGAGATATATTGCATGTGCAGACAGATACACCCAAGGGAGGTTCCAGAGTGGTTATGAAACCAGATCCCATGAATTTCAGTAGGGCAGGACCATTACCACACAAACTTAAGCCATGATTCACAGAATTCCAGTCTAAGAGAACATACATACCCCATCTTCAGGGGCTTCAGGTCCATTACAGGCAGATTCACAAACACAATTTCTAGTTGTTTGTGTTTTTCTTTTTCTCATAAACAAGTAGAATCCTGATCAGCACATTCTTTTCTACCATAAATCATGCAGCATATGTTCCAGTTCATTAATGCTGCCTAGCCTTGAAAACTACAGGGATTTCACAACTCCTCCTGTAACATTTACAAAATATTTCCATAAATTTCCTACTTACTGAGCAAATAACATATCCTCTCCAGTTAATGTTCCTAACACAGTCAGAAAATCAACTCAGGGTATCATGTACAGAGCATCCAGCTGGTTCTCTCAGCAAGAGGACAGCAGAGACAGAAGATTTGAAGTCTCACCAAGAAGCAAGCCTGCCTCCAATGCAACAGGCACAGATCAGAACTGGTGCAGCAAGGACTTAATTTCTGGCTCACAGCCCTACTTCCAGAAGCAAATGGGCACACAGGGGCTCTCCTTGTTAGTGAACCTGTGTAGGACTTGTCTGTTCAGAAGGGGAGAAATCCAAGAAGACTGAAAGCTCCATTTTGCTGCTACCAAACTCAAATTCTTCAGAAGGCGTCACACGGGTGGATTAAGAAATCCTTTAATACATATTTTTATATGGGTATTTTACTTGCTAAAACACCTCCTATTAATAGATCATCCCCCAGTTCATAAGCAAAGTACATTTTCATAGTTTTCCCTCACAGCATGACCACAAATCCTTTTCTAGCAAGCACATCTGCTCGAACCAGTGCAGATCACTATGATGAAACAGCCAAAAATCAACTTTTAAATACAGCCTCAGTACGTTTCATCTCAACCACCAGGAGGCAACACACAAGGTGAACTCCCAACAACGAACTAGACTGACTGTCAAGCTCTAAGGGCACGATGCTCTGGGTTACTAACAAGAGTATCTCAGTTACCAACGACCCACGATGCTCTCAGGAGCCACTGAAGCTGCAGAAGCTCCATCCCTAATGGGGGTATGTATAGTGGCCGGACCTCTCAGGAAGATTCCATTCAGCACAACCAGCATCGTAGCACATTCCCTTAACTCATAACGCCAATTTCATTTACCCAAAACCCCTGTTTTATGAAAGAAAAATTAGATTTCAGGTGTTTTCTTGAATCACTTGATAGCGTGGAGACAGAGATTAAGTCCCAGGCAACAAAATCGCTGCCCTGGTTCAAATTATATCCCAACACAAACACTTGAAACCAAGTTGCCAACACCCCGCGCCGGGCAGCTGAAGGCGGGAGCCCCCGGAAGGGAAAGGCGGGAGGGGGGGCGCAGTGAGCGGAGCCATGAGCTCCGTTCGCTCCCCACGGAGAAGAAGAAGGAGAAAGAAGGTAGGAGAAAGAATGAGAGGGAGAAGGAGAAGAAGGAGAAGGAGAGGGAGAAGAGGAAGGAGAGGGAACCGCCCCCACCCCTTCCCGCCTCATGAGGGTTCAGGGGAGGTGGGGGCGGTGCCTCCCCTCTCGCTTGCGCTGATTGGCTGGCGGCAATTCCCGCCCCTCCGCGAGCCGCGTCCCGCTCTCCCGCTGCCTTGATGCGGCCGGGGGCGCGCAAGCGCGGGCTGGCTGCTCCGGCTGTGGTGCCGTTCCGTCGCCTGACTGAAAATCGCCGCTAGCCTCAGTTTGAGAGCGGCAGGCTTGCGAGGGAGAGAGGCGCTTCCATTGCTTTAGCAATATGTGATTCGCTGGATTTTTATTTATTTTTTTTTCACCCCGCTCTTCTGCCGGTTTCACGGCCTCACCGTTCTCAGGCGTTCGTGGCGGGGCCCGCAAACCGGGGCGGGCCTTTGGTCGTTAAGGCGTCGGAACGAGGCAAGCTGGGGTCCTTGGGAGCGGGCTGTCGCAGCCGGTCGGGCCGTTCGAAGCGTGTTGCCGGTGCCCCCCCAGCATGTATTACAAGTTCAACGGCATCACGCAGAGACTGGTCGGGGCAGCGGCCTCCGCCGCCTACAACCCCCAGGTAACGGCGCCGCTGCCGCCTCCTGGGACCCTGTGGCGGCGGTGACCTTCGCCGTCCTCTTTCCCCGGAGCTGTTGGAGGAGCCGGTCCCGCTACCGTCCCCTCAGGGCTCAGCGGCGCTGGGCGGGAGAGCCGCAGCCCGGGGGAGGCGGGAGGAGCGGGGCCCGCGGGGAGGGGGCAGCTGAGGGGCCAGGCCGGTGCCTGTTCCCGGGTTTAGAGCGCTTTCTGCCTCTCTGCAACCCGCCCGTCCAGGCTTCCCGGCGGGAGCTTCATCCCCTGCTGCCGTTGATGGACTGGGGTCGCATCTCTCGCGTCCCTCATCCGCGGTGCAGCGCTCGGGCGTGTGACCTTGTGGGAGACGGGGCGCTTGGTTTCGTGCTGTGGCTCCTCACTCAGGTTTGGGCTTTATTGGGCGTTCCAGCAAGAAATCGATCCAGTGCCATCCTGGAGAGCTGTCCCCCTGACTGGCGGGGGTTTAAAATCCCAGCTGGCAAATCTGAGAAGCACTCAACCCAGTGCCCCTCTCTCGTGTCTGTGCATGCAGACGAGCTACTGAAAACATTAAACCCCTTGCTGGAGGGGATACACATCTCTAGAAGTTTACTTAAAGCAAAATGAGAAGCAGTTTCCTCTCTCTGCTGCTGGCATCTTCACTAAGAGTATTCTGTCTCAAGAATATTTGTAACCTCCACTTTCCCCCTTGCTCTTTGGAAGGCTTGCTGGGTGAGAGAGTGCATGGCCCAGGGCAGGCAGCAGAATGAATGGTGTGTGCTAGTCTAAAAGTATGGCTGGTTGTTGAGAGTGTGTCCAACAGGCACCTGTGCTAGAAAACACTCTTGCCACTATTGCAGTGTTGGGTCAATTCTTATTTCTCCACAGTTAACATTCAAAAAATAAACATTATTTGACACTTCATTTGTGCAGAGGAAAGCAAAGGCTGTGGTTACCATTGGCAGGGAGGTGTGGAGAGGGCTTCAGGCCAAGCAGTAAAGTACCTCCTTTCTGGAAGAGTATAGCTTAGAACACTATTTTCTGACATTCTACTACTAGGTCATTACTATTTTTCTTCAAATGATGCATCCTTTTGAAGAGAAAAGCCCCAACACTGAAAGCTCTGATAACCACCTGGATTAAAGTTGTTCTGAAGGCAACTTTTAGCTTCTGGAGCTGAGCTGGTGGAGTTGTGCTTACCTTTCTCTTCATCAGTCTCCATTACACTGTAATAATCATCCCATATTAAGTACATCTTTTATTTTTTTTAGGGATTAAAAAGGCAGAAGCAAGATTAGAGAAAAAAACAGAATTCTGTTTCCCCACATTCCATTCTCTTAATGAACATTAAGATGTGTAGCAGTGCACTAGATCCAGAAGGACAAAATCTGAATGTCATCTAGATTAAAATACTATCCTGTTATGGATTTGGTGTTTCTGGAAAAATGAAGACCTCCTGCAATTCAAATTATGCTTGGATAAATGTTCAATAGAATAATTCTGTTCTGTACTATTATACTCTGATGCTTCCCAATGGAGTATTGTTCTGATGTGGGTTTAGCTTATTGTGGGCTTGCAAAATATCAGTCAGAATGTCTTTCAGAAGTTCTTTTGCTGACAGTAACACAACTAATGGCTTACACTAACAAAACAAAAAAAACCAAATAACTCTTAGTTTGAAATCTGTATTGATTTTTCCACCTCAGTCTTAGTATTCTTAGAAGACTTATTTTTTTTCATTTAACAAAGTTGTGTAAAGTAGAATGAACCATTTAGCCTGTTGGAATAACAGAAACTTTCTCAGCTAGTGCAGCTAAGGAGTCAAATAGGTTAAAAAATCCTGCTCATTTGTAGGAGTTACAGTTGCTGTAACCATTACAAAGACAATAAAAATATGATGATGCTCTACAGGTACCTGAGAGGAGGTTGTAGTAAGGCTGGTGTTTGCCTCTTCTCCCTATTAACTGATGACAGGACAAGAGGAAATGATCACAAGGTGCACCAGGGGAAGGTCAGATTACATATTAGGAAGAATTTCTTTACTGAAATTGCAGTTAAGCATTGGAAGAGGCTCCCCAGGGAAGTGATGGGAGTCACCATCCCTGGAGACATTCAGAAAACATGTGGATGTCATGCTTTGGGACATGGTCTAGTAGTCATAGAGATGTTGGGGAGAAAGTTGGATTTTATTTTGGATGTCTTTTCATACTAACAATATTAGATTCTAGTAAAATGTAGTCATACTGCCATATCTTCACTTGATGCAACTGCATTTGCTTGTGGCTGTTTAAACTCCTCCCCAAAACCCAAAGATTTTTTAAATTTTAGCTGGTTTTAATTGCTTGGAATTCATTCAAAAACTATAATGGTTAACCTTTTGTGCTGTAGAGGATACTTAAAATAGACACAAAATCACTTTTACTCCAGTGTGTCATCCCAATACAAAGCCTGAAGCCATCCTACCTAAAAGCATCCTTGTGTTAGTGCTTACTAATATATTTAATCTCATACAGTGAGGTGTGTTCTACTATGAAGGACCTGCTGTTTAGGTTAGAAATGGCTAGATTCAGCAAATTCATAAAATTTAGTTCAATGCATAGATACAGGTCCTTACCTTGCTCTGAAGGATTCAGCATCTGCCAGAGTCATTGCTGGAGCATGGTGATGAAATCAGCTGATGTTGACTTTTCTGCAGGAGTGCATCTGCTGCACTTGATCCAGAAACAAATCCTGTTAACATGAGCAGAAATAAAATGTTAACACCTTTATATTGGAAGAGGAATTACCAACGTGAAACATTTTCTTATGAAGCATGGTTTAATTGAATTTTATGATGAGTTTAGTCATTTGAGTCATGTTTGAATCTTAACTTCTAATCTTAAGATCTTAAACTATCTGAGCAGGAATGGATTTCTAAAGTCTGAAGAAGTATGTGATCACTTAAGAGTTGATAAGATGGCCAATTTCCCTCTTCTAATAGTAATCCAAAGCATGTGTCTTCTGTGTGTAACTTCCCCTAGATAATAATAATTCCTTAGATGCTTCTTTCTTGCTGGTGAAGCCAAACCTGCTTGGTTTAAATAATTCATTAGTTACCTAGCAGGAAGCCACTAGTTACTGAACATGTCAAAGAATCCAGCTTTATCTGCTGCTCTATTTCAAAACATAACCAAGAAGGTCACAAAGGGATTCTAATATTCATTTAAGCACTGGAAAAGTGGGAAGCTGGACCCATGTCTTCAGAACAGAGCCCTGATGACCATTCCATTCCATTCCATTCCATTCCATTCCATTCCATTCCATTCCATTCCATTCCATTCCATTCCATTCCATTCC
>JAOEGS010008587.1:0-24744 GCA_025447755.1 Corythornis vintsioides | reverse complement strand
GTGAATAAGATATAGATAATAATGTGAATAAGATATAGATAATAATGTGAATAAGATATAGATAATAATGTGAATAATGTGAATAAGATAATAATGTGAATAATAAAATAATGTGAATAATGTGAATAATAAAATAATGGGAATAATAATGGGAATTTTCTTGATTGATGGATATTAATCCAGTCTAAACTACATCTACAGCAGGTGGTCAGTGACTAATCAGCGTGGCCAAGGCATTGCTCACACAGCAACAGAGCAGACTGCAAAGAACTGCTCCCTTCAGAGGTTAGCACAGCCCCAGAGGATGAAAGACTTCACAGCTACCACAGTTCTCATGGTTTGCTGACTTGTGTCCCTAAGTCACAGCTAACTGAACTGCTCAGAAGTCAGCAGAAGAGGCTAAGACTGCAGCCAGCAGCTGCTGATTCCTTTCACAGCAGTTTGGTGCCCCACTGAGTGCACCAGCAACACCTCAGGCTGTCCTACAGCCTGCTGCAGGGGGGCAAATGTGTTGCAGAGATATGAAATGTCATCAGTGACAGTTCCCTCTGCAAAGAGAAACACCAACAAGGCAAAGAGGACCTTGGAGATGCAGAACAGGCTTTGAGTTTAGGACATCAGGTCATGGATGGGGCCTCTGCAAGCTCTAGTTCATTGCAGGCTCTAACAAGAGCATCACATTAAAATAATCACTCAAATTGACCCCTGTGAATCACTTCACTACTAATGCAGCTACCCAGTCAGAGCAGTAGTGAAACCTGGTCTTTCATCTGCTCCCAGTTAATTCCCCCTCTCTTTTTAAGTACCTGGGCCTGGCTTTCAGACAGATACAACCTGCTGGTGGTGGCTGGGCAGGAACATCTGGTGCTGAGGAGGAAACTGGGGTTCTTTCCAGCTGCCCAGAACTGGAGCAAAAAGTGAGGCTCGTGGGTGCAAAGACAGAAAAAGCAGAGAACTCTCAGCTTCTGAAAAGTCACATGTTGTATATCATCTATAATATATATACAGACTATATATTAATAGCATCCCTTGCCACCAAACAGAAAAAGGCTGTGTACACAGCTGTGAAAACATCACAGTGAGAGGGAGCTGGATGATGCTGGTGGTGATTCCTCTACCCGTGACCTAGCACTACCTAATCCTCTGGGTATTTATTAGTCTTTATTTACCTTTAATAAATGTATTATTTATCTAATAATGGGACAATTGCAGTTTTCAGTTTCCTGTGTCTATGCAGTAACTGAAGATTAGGATTAGTTTTGGGAGTTTGCTGCCTTATCACATAAATCCTGATAATAATTGACCAATAAATGGTCACTTTTTATAAAAAAAGTGATGCTAAATCCTATTTTAGAAGATATCATTGGACACATTTAATGTGAATTTCAGATTTCTCCCTCCTCTTTCAGTTGGCAGGTAAAAATGCAACTGAATTATTTTAGGGTGCATTAACTACAAAGCTAATGAAATATCCAGGAGGTAGCCAAAACTTCTTTAAACTGATAACAGCTTCACTCTTCTGAGAGTTCCATTTATCTAATAAACCCCATATATTCCCACTGCTTTGGGATGTACCTGTTACATGCTACATTAAAACTAAATTATTACTACCTGTATCACTTGTGCATTTAGTGTATAGTCAATTCCCATTTCTGCTAATAGCACTTTAATTCCCAGTAACATGGAATTGGACCTTGAAGAAATTGCCTGATATTAATGAGCTATTATTAAACTCTCAGATTAATCTTGATCAATACAGGTCTTTTAAGCTTCCACATGTAAGTGGCATCGATTTCAGTATCACCACTGTCCTGGAAGCTCTGCAGCTCTCTGACAGCTTTGCAGGACTGCAAACATGACTCCTATAAATGCCTTACAAAATGCTAATGGAGCACAGAATTATCCCAGACACAAACTCAGTCATCCAACTGTAAATCCATATGCTGCCTGTGATTTAGTGGTGATTAATTTCCCCTGAAAATCAGTGTTCCTGCTTAATGGTACATATTTCCAACAGGTCTTCAGCACTTGCTGCACCTAAAACCAGAGGCGTGGCTGTCTCATGAGTCTTTCCTGGCATCAAATATTCCACATTCCCCTTACTGCATATGCCAGGCAATGTGATTTTGTCATGATACTCACCAACTCTTCTCCAGTACTACTCTCAAAGACATTAATTACAGCATTAGTCTGGTTTCTCACAGCTTGTACCACCCTCTAGAGAGGGAAAAACACACTGCTTTGAATCATCTTTGTTACTCAGAACTAAACCTCTCTGCTCCCTTCTGGAGATGTGATGAGATGTTTATTTCTGCTCCTTCCCATCCAGAGGGACATGACACCCTCACTTTCCTCTGCAACCTGGAACAGATCCTTATTCAGTGGCCTTAGAGAATAAGGAGAAAAACAACCAACCTCAGGTCCTCCTAACTGAGCTGCAGTGCCAGCTGCTGACCCCATTACACACTGGAGTCACCCAGTGCCTGAGCTCTGCTGGTTCCAGTCCAACACCTGGCCGAGGCATCACCACCAGACACTGCTGCTTCTTGGAGACAGCAGTACCTGCAGATCCCCTCACAACAACCTAACCAAAAGAAAGAAGCACTCAGGGGCAAACACTCATTTCCCAGGTAAGGAAGGCAGCCTGGAGGAGCACAGCAAGTGCCAGACCAGTTTCCTTGTCACAGGGAGGGGAATTCCAGTGTAGAAGGCATATGGAGGTAGGAATACCTTAGGGCTTTTCAGAGGGAATGCAGAGAGCTTCTGCCTTCTTAAAAAAAGAAGGAAAAGGTGCCTGCTGCAGTCAGAGAGCTAAAATCCCAGCAGCAAGACTCCAGGGCTGAGGGAGGGTATTTAAGGCAGTTGACAGAGGCAGTGCACAGGCTCTGTGCTTAAATAAAAATGTATGACTCCCTTCTAAAGAAAGGCTGGGAATACTTCCCTGTCTGTGATAAACAGGTATCTTCAGAATGACAGAAAATGGACTCCTTGTGAAAAGGAGATCTGTGCTGTGTAGCTGAAGCACATTAGGAGACTCGCCCACCCTCGGCCGGGCGCAGGCAGCCGTCAGGAGAGATTTACTGCACAGACACAAGTTTCTCTCTGAGAAAAGAATTGTGATTAACACCACGATGGCAAGTGTAAGAACTGAAGATGAATTTGGAAAGCCCTGTTAAAAATAACACGGATCCCGTTTTGCTTCTCTATCCTTCCTTTAGATGAGAAAAGAAATCAGATTCACCCCTGAAGTGTCAAGAAAACGAACAAACAGCTCCAACCGCCCACGGCACGACAGAAGGGTCTGGAGTGCCTGAATGAAGCTACACACCCCACCAGCATCACACAAGGGACCCCCAGCCACATCACCACGCCCAGCTGTACCCACGGGAATCAACCCATGGGATTGCAAATGAGCACAAAGCCAACCAGACGTGTGAGAAGAAACCAGTCACGCTGCTCACACCTTCCCCTTCTTCCTCCACACCACGGCGGGGGGGAGCTGAGAAGCCCTGCACGCTGCTGTCACAAATGGGGTGAAGCAGCCAGCTCTGCCCCACCCGAGAGGAAAGGCCCTGGGCTGGAGCCAAAGCCCACCTGCCTCCTGGGCTGCTGCTGTCCTCGCTGTCCCACTGCTCGTTCTTGCTCCTGGGGACCGGGGGCTGCAGCATCTCGGCAGCCAGCGGGTCTGCGTCGTTCTCCTCGCGGCCGACCCACTCCCCGATCACCCGGGGCCTGAGCAGGGGGGTGTTAAATCCTGCTGTGTCCTGGGGGAACAGAAAACAAACACTGCACTGCTGCTTCTCAGCCACGCACACACGTAAAGAGGGAAAGAGCAGCAGAACACAAAAGCAGCCATCGAACAAGCACGAGAGCAGCACGGGACAGCATTCCAGAGGAGAAAACTACCCCCCAGAAACCACCATGAACTGGAAATGGTTCCCAGCAACAAAACCCCAAGAGAGTTTGCCCACCCCAATGCCCCAGATCTCTCCCGATGCTTCTTTGCAAAAGCAACCGTGGAAATCTGGGGTAGCGAGTGGAAAAATTCTGATTATTTTTGGTTTCTTTTCTTTTTTTTTTTTCTAAAGGCACAGCCCTTAATGGTTGGACACGATGATCCCAAGGGTGTTTTCCAACCTGAATGATTCTGTGATTAAAGCCAGCAAGGTGTTCTGCTAGGCAGCAGGTGAGCTCACCTGGATAAAGAACAGCCAGAGCAGAAGGCTGTTGCAGAGTAACAGCATCCATCAGCCTTAATTTGCCTTATGAAATAATGCAAAACCAATAAATACATCTGCACGTGGCACTGTAAAGATAACCCTGCTGGGATCTACATAAGGTTATCTTTCCCTCTGGAAAATGGCATTGACATTTTAAGGGCATTTCTGAAACCAGCACTTGGGTTTTTAACTGGGAGAAGGTACTGGGGAGGATCACAAGGAAGGAGTATTCAAAACACTAGTGATTATTTGCATCATTGCTAGGAATTTTGATTAAGGAAATAAATTAGGGGGGAAAAAAAAACACCCCACAACTTGAAATTCACAATGAATTCAGTGTTTTTTCCTCTAGGATTTTCTAATCAGCTCAGAATTCCCTGAGCTTCCCAGGAAGGCCAGTGACCCAAAGCAATTTACAGCAGAAGCTTCTCATTACTGAGGAGCTTTAGGAAATGACACCCTTTGGTGCACAGCTTCTGCCCAGTGCTGAGGGAGACTCAAATCAGGGATGTATTTTATTCCCTCTGTGCTTCAGCCCTACAGTCTGAGAGGCACAAAGTGCCCCTTCCCACTTTCTTTCCTCACACACTGTCCTTGCAGCACCAGCTGCTCTCACACAGCTCCTGGGGCACCAAGGGAGGCAGAACTGATGGAAATGGGATGAAAAAGGAGGGAATCCATACAAGAAATCTGCTTTCATCACAGAAATTGTGGGAATTGCTTTTGCAGCGATACCAGTGAACTCAGAAATCTTATCAGGCTGTGGCAAACTGAAGGTTTCCTATTCTGAGTGGAGGACTGACCTTGTCCACCTGTATTTTCTCTACCTGTCTTGGACCAAGGCCCCAAGTCCTGGCACAAAGCTAATAACAGCAGATGCTTGACAAGGATCCTGTTAAATGAAACACCCTTCCACAAAACTGATTGTCATTCAGAGAAAACTGGGTTTCCAAATCCAAATGCCCCAGTAACTAAGCAACTAACTAATTAACTGGATTACTTGGAGGAGGAGTTCTATCAGCCAGCAACACGGATGGAGCACTCCCCTGCCAAAGGCAGCTACAAGTTCACTGCAGCCAGAATCATATTGTAAATATATATAACAAAAATAAACAAAAAATGTAAAACAGATGCATTCTCTGCTTGCTCTGTGCTCCATCTCTGAGCACAGTCAAGGCAATAGCAGCAAGGGAGACTTAGATACCATTGTATTTTGAAAAAGAGCTCCAAGATAAAGCACAACTGAGGGCAAAATGCAAAGGGAAGAGCCACCCCAAATGTTGTTTTCAAAGCTTTCTCCTGCACAAGGCTCTGTTCCTGTGCCCTAGATCTCACTGCCCTCTGAGCCAGGGATTCTGACACCAAGAACACACCCCAGCTCTGGGCACTGCTGGACAGGGCAGGGAAATGTGCTCTGTTTCCACTGGCACTCTGAAAAATCAGCTTGATTACCCTCTCAGCATAAAGCCCATTACAGCTACAGCCAAAATTCCCATTAACAGGGTAAGGTATCCAAAGGGCCAGAAGAAGCCACTGTTTGTGGAGTTCAGCAAGGAAGTAAAGACTGATCTTCACTCCTGTGCATTCCTGATCAGACCTAGGGAGGAAAAAATTCTTCCTAAATATTCTCACAAATCCTAGCTGGGAATGCAGCACACATGGCCCATGAATAAAAGGGGTTTAAAGCCCAGAGTTTCCAAAGGAACACAAAGGACTGTGCTAAGCAAAGGTGCTATGAGATCAAAAGCACTTCCCTGGCCCTGCTGAGAGTCTCAACCTCAGGGAAGCTTTTTCTCCAGGGCCAACAGCCCATTCTGGCTCAGGCTCTTGATGTCTCCTGTACTTACCCAGCTTTCCCACTCTGGGGGCAGGCAGAGGCAGCTCTCCCTGCCTAAAGCAACCCAGACACCTGTCTTGCTGTAGTGTTATGAGGTGCACAGGAAAACTTACCTTATCAAGCTCATCAGAGATAGCAATGCCTGAAAACAAAACAGATTAAAAAAAAAATAAAATTAAAACATTTAGAAATGTTATTTCCATCAATGCCTTTTACTACAGTAAGTAAAGTAAGGTTTAATCTGCCAAGTTTACACTCTGCTGCTCCATAACACGTATCATACTTTGTGCCATTAGTGAAATTGCCTGGCAACAATATCCCCTTAACTCCCCTCAGCTGCAAACAGGATCAAAGTGAGTCTGCAGAAAAGCCATGGCAATGAAAATAGCAGCTGTGCCAGTGGGCTGAAGTGCACTTCTACCTGCTTGCTGCAATTCAACACACAGCATCATGTTTACTCCTGGGCACATCAGTATGCAAGGCTCACCCCCACCAGCACAGAGAACATCATGCTGCAATTAGGAGGTAACATGGACATGACTCTTCTACACTGAGCCACGGAGAGAGAAATTACTCTATGAAAACAGATGGAATTTACAGGGAGGAAAATCTCAAAGCCAAATTGCACAAGAGAATGGGAAAGTTTCTCTAACTCCTCTGCATACCTGGGTATTTGCTCCTTGCCTGCCTGAGGTCTCCCTGTGCTTGCTTCACCTAACTCTGAACTGCAACTGTCCTGTGGCACATTAAACATGCACAGCTGCTCTGGCCACACATCCCCACTCCTCACATCACCTGGAGAGATCAACTCATCACACATCTCATGTTAGCATGGTGATAAATTCAGATAGATTGGAAGCAAAGCATCTCCCAGGTTACCCCGGGGTTTGATAAGAAACATTTCCAGGTTAGAACTCAATTGAAAAAAACCAAGACAAGCTTCTCCTGGTGGAGAAAGTGAAGTGGAGAAGTACCTGTGCTCAGGAAGAACACACACTTGAATGTTTAATTCACATCATGTTCTCAAGACAACTTCTTCCAGCAAATGCAAGAAATGATACTGCAAATTCTGTAGCTCCAGCTGAGCAGAGTCACTCTGAGGTGACACTAAAGATCAGCACCATCTGATGAGGATCAGAGACAGGGTTTATGGGGGGAATTGGCAATAACTGCCAGCTTTATGCCTTCAAAAATCCTCCCTTTTTCCAAGTAACTGAGGGTGCTGAGTTTTCATCAGGCATCAGAAGCAGGCAGCTCACTGCCCTGCCTGGAGCCACTCGGATTAAATGGAGCACAACTACCAGGCAGTGCAGTAACAACTCTGTTTATTAAGATTTACTATAATTACTATTATCATGCCTGCATTAAGCAGATTGCCCCAAAGCTTATCTCCCTCTGTTAGCCATGTACCTTATGGGGGTTTTTTATACCCAAAATATTAAGCCAGCTGTTTGTCAGGCCTTGTTAAAAAAAAAAACAGGGATTATTTCAACCATTCTTTACATGGTTATCTCAAACTGCTGTTCCCAATCTCCCATCCCCATGGCAATCTGCAGCAGCACAGTGGTAAGAATGGAGAAATAAATATGATAGCTATCATTACAGCATCAGAGCATCCTCTCTGATGAAACAGCCACCTCCCAAAACATAGCTGCACCATGGTTTAATCAATTTAAATCCATTTTCAGTCTAGAAGGAGTAATCTCCACAGTAAAGGCTTTCTGCTTAGGACATCCCTCTTCATTTCTAGCCTACCAGGAAATGAACTTTCTTTCAAAACAAAAATGAATGTTGTTAATTAACAATTCCACGAGCCTTCAAGATGCCCAGCTCCTTCACAGTTTCTAGCAGCAGAGCTTCATTTGTTGCTGCTCTCCTACATCAAACACAATTAATGCTGCTCCTCTCCACCCAGCAGAATGATTCCTCTTTGAAGAGTGATTTTTAGACTTTATGCTGTTGAATTGAGAGCATCTAATTTCAAAAGAGTTTCCAAAAAACACTTTTTTTCAGGCCTATTTGAAATCCCTGCCTGCTGCCTTAGTCCTGATCAGCTCTGCAGCAGCTTGAACACTTGCAGTGTGTGCTCCACACCCCTGAAATCACAACAGGTGATCTGATGGCAATGAAAGTGGGGAAACTTCAGCAGCACCTCCCACTTTTTGGGTTTGTTTTTTTTTGGTGGTCCATAAATAATTAGAGGAAGAGAGAACACAAAATAAAAACGAGTTATTTAAAGACTTCCATTTTTCTAAGTGCAAAAGCCACTGTGTACCCAGTCACAAGAAATGCTGCTCCTCTCCTCTATCCCAGACTACACTCATCCGTCTGAGGGAGCAAAACTGATGCATTTTCCCAGTCGCCCAGGAGATGGCCCCAGAGCCCCCGGGAGCCGCTTCTCCCACCCCAGCCTGGCTCTGACACAGCTTTGGACACCCTAGGTCAGACAGAGATAACCCCAGCGTGACAAATCCATCCTCAGGATCAGCCTGGGCCAGGGAGTTTGTGGGTGGCTGGAATGCCAACCTCCCAGCCCCTGGGCTTGTCTCCACCCTGCATTAAACACAAGGTAGATTGAAATTAAATCCTGAATTATGAGGGGTTTCTGGAGTGGCATCCATCCTGAATCCTCCCAGCATCTGGCCACCTAAGAAGCAGGGAAAGAGGGTCACCTCCCAGGCCCCCAGACATGAATGTCAGCACCCTACATCCCTGTAGTCACTACCTAGGGAACCTGGGGTACACCCCTCCTCCCCATGCTGAGTGGCTCCAGGGGAATCCAGCTTTCAGGATTTAGTGAGCAAGCAGAGAGAAATAAAACTCAAAGTACCCACCAAATGTGATGTGCCAGAAACTCTCCTAAGCCAAGGTCATCTCAGAATGGAATATTGAGCACTGCAGGATCCTGCTCTGGGCTCCAGGAAAGGTGTACACTGCAGTAGGCTGGTTATGATGGGCAGCACCACACAACAGCCAGGCACTGAGGACATCACCCACCCTCCTACCCTCCTGAACACCAGCCTTCTTCTCAGAACTAGAGAGTAGCACCCCTGAGATGACAGTCACACAAACCCCAGCCCTGCAATCAGCACCTGGAGCAAGCCAAACTGTTCCAGAAAAGGACACTTCACTCAGAAAGAGACTCCAGGCCTGGAACTCAGAGCAGGTTAGATCAGAATGTCAAATATCTCCACAAAGCTAATGAAAAATTCAACACCTGTAGGAAAAAGCTACTTAGAGCTGAAGTAATAGTGATCTCCCAGACAGAGAAGCCCCACTTTATAATTGACTAGGAATAACTATGTTCACATTCTTCCCCTTTCAGTCTCAGAAAGGATCATTATTTTGTATTATTACTCATACATCACACTACAAGCAAAAGGATTTTATAAGCAAAGGCAGTATCAGATAACAGCTGCAGTGCTGAGATAATTTTATCTTCCTTAAAGGTTTGATTGAGCTTATCTAAAAATGTCAATCTCAAAATAAATCACAAAACATCGATCTCAGGGAAGAGCAACTTCAGATTTTTAAAGTTCAGCCTGAGCAGCAGAAAGGAAAAAGATCCTCCACAGAAGCCTGAGAGCTGCTTTTGTGGTTCAATTAGCAGAAGACATTTCAGGCTAGGCACAAAACTGACCACGGAGAAGTCAATTTTATAGACCAAAGTCTACCCCACATCAACACCTCTGAGTTCCTGGGGAGAAAAAGCTGCAGTTTTGTGTGTTAAAACACTGTTGTCACTGTCAGAGGGGCCTGGTGTCAGTGGGAGAGCTCAGGGTCTCACATCCCCATGCATCTCCCACAGCCACAGTGTAAACCATTAATCCTTTCCTATAGTGTAGAAGCTTCTAAACAAAACCCCAGCCTAATGTATTTCAGAGACTGCTAAAAGTAGTTCATGATGTGTATATTAAACTTCACACCTCCCACATACTCACAGGTTCATCCCCAGAACTGAGGACATGATTTTAGTGGTTTGTTAACATATTCTGATCCTCTTCTGAGCCAGTTCTACCCTCACTGTTATGTGGGTTTTACTCCTGCTGCTGATCTCCTTCCCCAGAGAAGGCAAACAGAACACAGGCTTTTACATTTCAGTGCTTTAGCTTTTTCTAACAGGGGCAAGATCAGGCTTGTTTTTCTTAAATGATGCATAAATAATATCAACCATTTCAACACTAACAGGAATAGCTGCTGGAGATACTCTGGAGGGGCTCAAAGACCTTCCACATTTGGAGTTATTCAAGGCATGGCTCTAGGTGGCCCTGCCTGAGCAGGGGGGTTGGACCAGGTGAGCTCCAGAGGTCCCTTCCATACTCAAATATTCTGTGATTCTTTATGGCTCCCAGCAATATTTTCTTCTGGATTGCAGCTGACTTACTCATTACTCCAAAGGGAGAAACAAAAAGAGTTCTTTTTCCTGGTGGTTACAGCTAGAAACCATTATCTCCAGGATTCCCTCCACCCAACTGACTTGGATTGGTTACCAAATAGTTCTGCAAGTTCTAGATGTGTCTATTCACTGAAACCCTCCAAGAGATTTTCTAAGTGCAGCTGGTATTCCACCTGAGGGAGAACAAATAAATCACATTTATGTACAAAACTGTACCTTTTTTTTTTCCCCAATTTTTCACACAAGAAATCACAGCACAAAACAGATTTATTTCCTGAAATGATCTGAAAATAACAGTGTTTAAATGACATACCCAAAAAAGGCTAACGTGAGGACTATCAAAGAACAAAGCCACAAGAAAAGACACTAGGAAAAAGTAAATTACAGAACTATTAATTTGAAGAGAAAGAAAGCAAATAACAGACACAGAAATCCCAGTGTTTAATATTTTCACTGCTTCAGTGATTACAAAACTATTAATTGTGGCCAGATGCTTAATGTGACTTGAAGAGGAAGAACTGGAAGCCAGATGACAGAAGCTGGAAGATGTTCTGATGATCTCAGTACACCCAAGGTGGCAGAATCCTGTGAAATTCACTTAACAGCTCTTAACTACCTGGCTGAAGAAACCTAGAATCCATTTTCAACTGTCTTTCAGGGATGGGGAGGTCAGAAAAGGGCAAGAACTGAATCCTTCTTTGGAAAAAAAGGGGCAGACATGGGGAGCTACAAACCAGCAAGTCCCAAATCTGCCAGCAGCAAGAATTTTGATATAACTGGTAAATAGACAGCAACATTTAATGGATAATAAAGGTGATAAGAAGCAGCTGACATGAATTCATCAAGGATTAATCATGTCAAATCAGTCTAATTGATTTCTCAACTGGGTTAATGGGTAAGAGGAGGAATTAGATGCAAAATGCTGCAGCTATAAACAGACTTTGTTTACTGTCCTGGGTGATACCCCAGTAAAGAAATTTGAGAATTATATTCTAGGTGAAATCACTGCGAGGCAGATAAAGATCTGGTGGGAAAAACCCACACTTACTGAGGAGCTTTAAAGGCTGGCTGTCAGATCTGAAATGGAATCATGAAGAGGTCTGACAATATTTCCATTAGTGATCTGGATGAAGAAATAGAGAGCACATTCAGGAAAGTGAACTTGGCATCAGGCTGCAAGTGGTTTGAAGCACTCTGGGAGATAGGACTGATATTGCCTTGATAAATTATCACAAAACATCAAGCACTAGCAAGAAATAGTGAAGAATGTTTCATCTGGGAAATAACAACAAAAACCTGACTCCAGCAACTGACCAGGAACGTTCACCTCCAGTCCAAGGGCAGCACCCAGAACTGCTGCAGTGTTTTCAGAACACCCAGAAGAGCTGCAGTGTTTTGAACTCCAGTTAGAAAACTGTCAGAGAAGGATGGAATGCTGCAAATTGGATTTCAGGCATAAGGAAGGCAGAGCTCAGTGGAACCTACACAAGATCTAGCAGGAAATATGTGCACAGGATCTTACAGAGATGAGGATTGGAGAGTCCTCTGTCACTGCACTCCTGTATCTGACTGGATTCAGTGAAAAACCTTTCCTGGAACTGAAAAACAAATAAGTAAACAAAATACTGTCTCTGTGTCTGAAAATGCCACTCAGACCCACCACAGTGACATGGTCAGACAACAGAGGGGCTGCAGATCAGAGACCCCCACTGGGGGCTGTTCAGCTCCTTACAGGCAGACAGGTCAACTTCCTAGAAATGGATTTGCAAAGAGCCCTGCAACTGTGTGACTAAAATTAACACAAAAATCACTCAGAATTTAACTGTTGTGATCAACCTGAGACCTTTGGGAGAGAAGGAAAACATCTGGAAAATCTAGGTCTGGGCATTTGATGCAATTTGGAAAAAGCTGAGTCTCACAATTCTCCACAGAACAGATCTTCCACTCTTGTCAGCTCTGTTCCTCAGCTCACCACCTGCAATTTCTCCAGTGAATTGGCAGGGATTAAATTTAACAAGAGAAAGAAAACACTTCTCATTCAGGTGCCTCCCAGACCACACCACAGTTGGTTTTCCTGCACCATGGCAGAGGACTTTTCTTATTTTATGATTGTTTGCTCCCACCAGTGTACTTCAGAATTCTACATTAAGGAGAGAAAAAAAATTCAAGCTATACCTCTTCACATCCAGTAATTCTCAGAGCTAGTCCTTACCTGCATGAGCACACTCATTTTGAGCATTGCTTGCTTGGCTAGTCTTTTAAGGGACAATACTTGAGGTTTGATATGAAATTACTGGCTACCATGTTTTTGAGATGCTTTAAAATACCTATTTGAATTGCTTTAGAACACTGGAAGGAATTAACTGGGGTGAAGGATAATTGTTTTTCAGTCAGAGGCCTCACAGCAATGAGGTGAAGGTTTCACTAAGATGAACCCAAGCATCCTGCCTGGCAGGGGGGTTAAACCCTAAGATCTCCAAGGTCCCTTTCAACCCCTGATACTCTGTGATTCTGTAACTGCTGCCACCCCAAGGAGCTGTCTCACTGCTGCACGTTCCCCCCAGCCTGTCTCACATGGGTCCCCTCAGCCCCCTGAGCTGGCAGAAAGCCACCCTGACACAGAGGGAGGTGCAGGGGAGTATTCCCAGCCAGCAGAGAGCTGCTAACCCTCAGCCACTCTGCAAACCTCAGCAGCAGCCCAGTCCCTGCTGACACCAACCAAGGGTCCCTGGCTGCCTAGACCACCTCGATAGCCACCTCCACATGAGACTGCAGGCTGCATGGGTACATGAAAGAACTGAAAATCAAATCAACTTACTGCGAGACAGATTCTCAAGGGCTTTTCCAAGCTTTTTGCTCTCTTGAAGAATATGATTTAGTTCATCAAAATCATGGCTCTCCGGGTTTGTCCTCCAATCCCACTTAGGATGCTCTATTGACCTTGGCACTAAATATACACAGATATATAGATGAAGTTTAGATTTGGTAATTCACACTCCTACATTAGAAAAAAAAAGCTGCACAGTGACTTTACAAGCTCAAGTACCTTGAGAGGAAAATATCCTCTGATTTTAACAGCTGGAAACATTTTCTTTGGTGAACGTGAAGTAAAAATGAAAATGTCTCTGAACAAATCCATGCTTGGGATGATTCCTTTGACCAAATTAATTGGCAAACAGGAATAATTAATATTAATAGTCAGAAATGATAAAAATAATGGAATAACTGAAAAAAAATGTAAGAAAAATATTGCACAGGATGATACTTCATTTACATCAAAATAGAATTGTGGGTCCTAGGGGCTAACGAGTGAAAATGTCCAAGTGGAAATAAGTAAATGGCACTTTTGGCTCTGCTGGTCATTATCAAAAATCAGTAATTTAGATAGAACTTTTAAAGCAACATGTATATTTATATTTTAAAATATAAATAATAAAGTGTAGATAACAGTTCATGAAGTGGAACTAAATATGTCCTTATTGTTCATGCTGTACAGACAATAACCTTTATTCCAGTACTTCAGCTCATTCTCTGGGAAGCACATTCCTGACCTTACAGCCTCCTACTCATTGTCTGTTCCCAAAACCTTTGAGTTAATGTCAAATTACCAGCTTCTCAACTGCTGAGCCACCTATACCTGCAGTGGGAGGAAGAAGAGGAGTTCCTGAGCTACGTGGGAACACATCAGGACACAGCAGTGCTGTGCTGAGAACTGCACTCTCTGGCGTGAAGATGGTGATGAAGATGCTCAGCCCACATCCCAACAGACAGGGCTTTTCTCAAAGAAAGAAGGCAAAGGAGGCTCTGAAAAGGACCTTGCAGAGATCAGAGAAGGAAGAAAGAGACACAGGGAGCCTCAATGAGAAGAAGGAAGGATGGGGCAAGGTGAAGTGTCAGAGTCCAGTTCTGCTCTCTGTTCCAACAGGACAAGTCATGTTTTCTTTGAGGACACCAGAAATGAGCTGTGGTGGCTCCTAGGGAATAGATACAGACCCTAAGGTACCAGGGCACCACCAACCTCCACTCAGATGGCCAGCTTATCATTTTGAGTGGGACTTTTCAATGCCAATCATTTAATTTACAATGCCCTGGTTGAAGAACGATGTTATCTGAATTTTTGTGTGACCAAAACCTGCCTCCAGTTGCAGACCCCACCATCACAAACAGCACAACTTCAGCATTTCTTATTCACAGAAAACAGTATTTTCCATCTAGTATCTTTCCTAAACTTTCACTGAATATATATATTTAGTAAACTAGAAAATAAATTCTGTACTGAGGTCTCTGGTTGTGCTGTCCTCTGTGTCACATCAAGATGAAATGCTCCTTTCTTTTGCAGCCATCCCATCTTCTTCCTCACTGTGCCAACACAGCTCTGCACAGCACCTCTACCCACTCTGCCCACTGACTGACTTCTCTTGCCACACTCACACTGAACTCACCACACCACAGCAATCCCACAGTGCCACCAGAACACAGGCAGGAACTCAAGATGGAAAACCCATGGACAAGGAGATGATCAAACCTTAGAGCTTCCAGGTTGCAGTAAATCTCAACAGAGATGGAATTTCATGTCCATTTGAAACAAACTGCCTTGTTTCAAAATACCAAAAGGAGAATTTCTAAGAAACTAGGAATTTGAATAAAACCTGTCATGGGACAGAAGCTGGAGCTGTTGAAAATGGAGAGGGAAGTTGAGCAGAATTCTGATTGAAATGTTTGTTACTTCTAGAGCAAACCCTGTTGTTTTTCTTACCTGCTCTTCCAACTAATGAGTGGATCCTAAAACTAAAATAATCTTCATCACACCAGAGGCACGTGGCTGTGCTCTCAAGGCTCATTTGCTGCTTCCTCCTCACATCACCTGCCCCAACCTCATCTCTCTCATTTCAGAGATTTATAAAACACTGTCTCCTGAAATTAATTGCCTAAAATTCAGAAGTTTTATCACACCCACCTCACAGCACCTCTATAGAAACATTGAGGGTCCCCTGTATGGAGCTGAGGTGTCCCCAGCCTGTCTCAGAGGGCTCAGAGAAAAGGTTTCATACACATAAAAGACTGTTAATGACCCAAAAGCACAGTGCCTCTGGGGCACAAATCTATCACCATTTAATTTACCCATTGCTGTGCTGTATTCTGACCCACTGAGGCCACTACCTGACTGCCCTGAAGTCCAGGCTACCCATCTGGCTTCCAGAGGAGTGACAGCAAACCTCCCAGGGCAGCACTCTGGGGATCTCTCTTCTCCTCTGCTCCACCTCATCAGGCAACAAATCAGTAAAAAGGTTTGGCTATTATAAAAAACTCCAAAAAACTACAAGAGTCGACAGGAGAAAATACAGTTCTACAGCTTATTTTGGGGAACTCTTGTACACACACCTCTGTGAGTGTGCACCTTCACATTTCTCTACAGTACTCACACCTGTAGAATACTTTCTGTAAAAAATCCACTAGAAAGCAAGCTTAAAAATTCATTTTCTTCAATAACCAACACATGTGAAGCACTGTACTTCTTTCATTAGGACTTGCTGCCTCTGTACTACTTTTATTTTCAGGTCATTGACATTATTCTCTTCAGTCACCTCTTCTATTCTGCCTTTTCTTTCAGGGGACATTTGGATTCCTTCTGCAGCTCTCAGAGCACTGCACCTGTTCAGCTGACTCTGCCCCTGCAGCTCCACAGTAGCTGTTCATAATTCAGTCCTGTACTGCCTGACCCACTGAAAAAAATCTGTTATTAGGATCAGTATCAACAGAATAGATTTTACATGTGTAAAAGCACAATGGGAACTAAAACATCCAAATCATAATAGGCATCTGAACAGAAAATTGTGCATGATATCCAGATATTTTTCTGTTTTACAGGCATCTGAATATAAAATTGTGCACAATATCCAGACATTTTCTGTTTTACAGGCACCTGAATATAAAATTGTGCACAATATCCAGATATTTTTCTGTTTCACAGGCATCTGAACAGAAAATTGTGCACAACATCCAGATATCTTCTGTTTTACAGGCATCTGAACAGAAAATTGTGCACAATACCCAGATATTTTTCTGTTTTACAGGCACCTGCATTTAAAATTGTGCACAATATCCAGATATTTTTCTGTTTCACAGGCATCTGAACAGATTGTGCACAATACCCAGATATTTTTCTGGGGTTTTGTTTCCAGTGTCGAATTCTATCCTACCTATAGCTGACAGCAGAGAATATTCTTAAAAATTCATTAATAAGTAAAAGCAAAGCAAGAACCAAACTCCTCCAACACCTCTCTAGCAAGTCCAGCTGCTCCCAGCTTGCCTTCCCCGTGCTGCTAGTGAGAGAAGGGGCTGCACAGGCACAGGTGCTGTGCTCGGAGTGCCCCTGTTAGGGATGTGATGGAGCTCTTACATGACTTGGAGTCCGGCGACGGCGGGGAAACGCTGGACACGGCCAGGTCACTCTTGGACTTCTTAGGCTTTTTTGCATTTACCTGCCAAGGTTTCTCATAACTTCTGAAATCTCGCCTTGTTCCTTTGCTTTCTGTGAAGAGAATCAAAAACAGGCAAGTACCACTTCTGCAGGGCCATTCTGCAGTGCAGTAGTAAACAAATAATGCAGAAAGAGCAAAACCTGTGAGTCCAAACCAAAGCCAGCTCTGCTTCCCTCTGAGTTATGCTAAACTGATTCTATTTCTTCATTTCCTAAACACCATAAATGAGAAATTCATTACTATGTTTTTCATTAAAAAGTTAACATCCTGTTTTCCATCATGAAAAAATCCTTAACACCCATTTACTCTCTTACAGGTGTGACCTGCTTATAACTTGGCATTTAATATAAATAAGAAGTTGTCTCTGGCAACCAACATTTTGACTCTCAGCAACTATTTGAGAACTATTACAGCCTGAAACAGACCATCAGTCCATTTTTAAATACAAACCCAACATTCTGATGGCAGCAGATAATCAAAGCTAAGATTTCTACTTTAGAATCAGAGCAGATATGATATTAGAATTTATTTTTTAGTTATATGTTATTCACACTGGAGTTCATAAAGCAGCAATAGCATCTTCCCATTAAGTGTTGGAATGCATGGTTGTTAAAAATGCATATTAATAAAGAAAACAGCTCAACAGAGGCCAATTTCAGCAAAAACAGCACAGTGGGAAAAGGATAACAAAGCAAAGAGAAAGGGAAAGCAAAGAGGACAGTGGAGGAATCAAGGGATCTTCAGCTGCATCCCCCTCCTCATTGAGACTGGGATTGTTCCCACCCATTAAACTGCTGCCAGACCCCCAGAGCAGTGCATGGGAGGGTTACACTGGGACCAGCTCTTCCCAGTTATGGCACTTACCTGAGGTTTCACTCTCTGCCCAGAGGGCAGCAGAGCCAGACAAGGTTCTCTGGAGCTGGCTGCGGGTCCCCTGTTTGGACTGCAGATGGTCAATCAGAAATGGGATTGGCTGCTCAGGGGTCTCTGTTATCAGCTTGGTCATCAGCTCCTGGAGAAAAAGGAAAGCAAAATGATAAATTAGTGGGATATTGTACCTAGGCTAATGTATTTCCCAAACATAAAGGAGTGTTTGTAACAGCAAAGGCTGTTTCAGCTTTGAGGAGACCAGCTGGAAACAACTGCTGGCCTTGCCCTGGGAGATCCCAGCTCTGCAGAGCTCCCAGCCTTTACCTACCCACTGGAACTCAGTCCCACACCAAACCCCCTGACCACAGGACAGCAGCTCTCCAGAGCAGTGAGCAGCAATCCTGACACACACCCAGGCTTCTCAGCACGAGCTGCTGCACCAGGAAGGCTGGTGCCTTTCTGATGTCACCCAGGCAAGGAACAACCATCTGGAGTATCTGGGAACATTCATATCTGGGAACATTCATATCTGGAACTCCAAGGTCTGATTGAACAGGCTTTTTTAAGCAAGTCCCCCAAATTATTGTGATTATTGTACAGACACATGCAAGTATTTCATGATGCTGCTGCAGACATGGATACAAACCCACCATCAGCAGCAAACCATCTCCTGTGCCATGCTTTTGGCAGGTAGGTTGAATTGTGATGCTACACCCTGGCCCTGCAGGGCTGCAGGAGAGATTCACTCTCCACATCACTGCTCAGGTTCTTCCCAGCTCCCAACACACAGATCAGGAACCCAGAAAGAAGCTGAGGCTCTGTGCTGGGCACGTGCCTTGAGAGGAGATCAAGGATTAGTGTGGGAGGGGACCCTGAAATCCACACAGATCCACTGGAACTCTGTGGCTGCCACTGCTGAATGAAAAAGCTCCAGAGAAGTAAAAATTATGGGAATTTACAACAAAATTAGGAAAAAAAAAAAAAAAGCTAAGTTATTTACTCTTTCTATCACCAAGAATAAATTTTACCTGCCACACACTTAAATCTACCTCCAGTGCCTCTTCTCACACTCCTTCATTGCATCAGATATTTTTATTAAAGTGCTGGTATCAGGGAGAGAGAATCAAGCCTTCCATTTCAGAAAGAGAAATATAACTTCAGTAAAGAAAAAGGAAAAAAACAGGCCCAAACTCGTGTCTTGTGAAGACATGAGCATCTGTGATATGAATTCTGCTATCTATGGGAAACCCAGAAAAAAAAAAAGAAAAAAAAAAGAAGTGTCTTTGGTTTTGAAATGAAACTCCACACTGAGAAATTATCTACTTACTAATCTTAGACATGGTGAAGCTCCAGAGTGTAACTTCATCTAGACTGTCTCTCACCAAGGTGGGAGAAACCCTCTGATCTACATCACACAAGAAAAGTCCAGAAAATAGGAGCAATTCCTGTTTTGGTTGCTTGGCAACACTCTAAGAGCAAACCTTTCTTTCTTGCCTGCCAAAACACACAGTTGGTGACAAGTGGCAAGATGTAATCTGGTGCTTGTGATGGACCTCAGAGCTGGAGGAATTCCTCTGCTGAGGGCCCCTCACCCAGGGAAAGGTGTCAGTCTGCAAGAGCTGGCTTGTGGTTGAAAGCATTTCTCTGAATCGTGGCTTGAAAATGACTTTTCTGTCTTAGATTAATAAAAAAACCAAGGTGAAGAGAACCAAGACACATGCACTGATAGCATTAATTTTTAAAAGCCATGCATGGGTGACAATCTATTAATAATACCTCACAAAATTAACGTAGCATTGACAAATAGGGAGATGCAAAATTTCAGAACACCCAATCTGTCCATGTAAGACAAATGCTCCTTGATTGTTGCCATCACTGACTTGCTTGTCACAGGAATAAATGGCATTTAATTAATCTAATTAAACTGATGATGGGATTCTTTACCTTATTCTGAGACACAGCAATAAAACTAAAGAACATGATTGCTCAAAGCACAAAGAAAAGGTAAATAAAAGTGCTACTCTGAGGTGATGTGAAATTAGCTCCTAGTCCAACAGACCAGTTTTAATCCCCTGCTAACACTGATATCAAGGGCATGAGTGACCTGTGCTGTCCCACAGCAGAATCAACCCTGTCCTGGGACAGCAATTAGTAAAGAGCTGCAGATACAGGACACTTTACCTGATCAAATATTCCATCTGAATGCCTAAAGCAGAGAGGAATGAGCACTGTTCCAAAGAAAGGTGGCAGAAGTGAAGAGATTGAGAACTGAAGTGCACAAGTCACAGAAATAAGATTCCTTTTTGGTTTGCAGCAGCCTGGTCTGACTCACCACGTGCTGGTACAGCAGAGAAAGAAAACCAAGTCTCACTGAAGCTGCCTCTGGATTAACAGTGGAATAAAAATGGCACAAGGTAATTGAAAAAAAAAAAAAAAGATTCATTTCTTGATGAAAAACTCAACAGGCAAGCCTTCAGCTGTGCATCAAAACAGAAATGAAACACACTTATGTCTCTTAAGTGTATTTTTTTCCATTCTAGCTCAAATTTCTACATTTTCTAATATATAATTTATAATGAACTTCTATAACCAGTTCTTCTATGCCCAGTTTGCCTCAGCCCAACTCTCCATGCTGTCCTTGTACCCACAAGCTCTCCCTGCACTGCCACACCTCCCTTCCACTGCACCTTCCCCTTCTCAAAGGGACAAAACTAAGATCTTGGGGGGAAAAAACCCAAACCAAACCAGGGCAAATCTAGCAACCTAATCTATTAATTCTTTATGGAGAGAATAACCTTTCCCCATCGTGCTGTCCTGAGCTCCTCTATTAGTGATTCACTGCAGGCTCAAATTTTCATCTCCCCGTGACCGTCGGTGCATTTAATACAAATGAAACTGCCTTCACAGTCTATTAATCATAGCAGCAATTACAAGAAAGCCCTAATTAGCTATGTCCAAACATACCTATCGGGTTATTAAGTTAATTAAGAGACATTCCATCTTGCCCTGCCATTGATAACAGCAGCCACACAGGTCCTGTTTTGAACTGTCAGTCTCCACTGTGCACATCCCAGCGTGCAGCATCACCAGGGCTTTGCACTGCTTCCCTTGAGGCTCTTCCCTCTCTTATCTCACTCTTGCTATTTCAAATATCATTGTCTCAGACCTGTTAAACCACTTGTGGGTTCACAGCTTCAAACATCTTTGTTCTCTGGTTTTATTGCTGAAAGATTTCCTTTCTCCCACTCAACCCCTCCAGACAAGAAGAGTCCAAAGGGGGGTCCCTGCTGCTGGCTTCCCCTGAAGCATTAACTGCACCTCGTGGGAAGGACCCAAAGGCTAAAGACAAGCTCTGGGAGACACCAAGGGACCCTCTGAGAGCTCACACTTCTTCCACCAACCCCATCTCACACTCGTGGAGCTGCTCCAGCCAGATTTAGTTCTCCTGACTTCAGCCACCTACTTAAGTTAGCCCTAAATGTGATTACCAATCAAATTCCTGTTAGAATTGATTTAAATGGGGTTATTTGGAGATAACACAGCCCAGCAGCTCAACAACTGTCACTAACGCTCAGCCTAATTAAAAGTTTTATCCAAACACTTTGCATGGATGAATATCTGTTCAGATTTGCATCTTCATTTCCTATTATTTACCTGTGAGAGACTGAATTAGTCTCACAGGACTTCATAGCCATGCTGTAATCAGCTTTTTAAACAGAGCTGAATGTTTACTATGCACCAATACAGCAGATATCTCTGAACTGGAAAGGTCAGAATTTGTCGCCATAGAAAAGTCTGGAAATTCATTTTCTCCACAGCAAAATACAAAAGGGTTCTTTTATATCTTCACAGAGGTTATATATATATATTGCAAATGTGTCTGGAGCTCCTTAAATAAGACTAAGGAATAGGGTTTATACAGCATTTTAAGGAGAGAAAATGTGATTTCATAAATAAGCAGTCGCCTGATTGATTTAAAGCTGTTTGTACCCTTCCCCCCCACACACAGAAAAGGTCACTCCAATTTGCCTTTTCCAGGTAGCACAAGATGCACAGATGGCACAGATAAAGTTTTTGCTTAACTGTATATACACTTGAGATTTGCCATTAAAAAACAAAACCAAAAGGCAAACCCCACGATGAAATCAGAGTGGGAAGAACTGGTCCCTTTAACAGCAAGAATACAGGAATCTTTTGCCATTCAAGAGCTTTCAGCCTATGGAGAAACCAGGAAAAGTTGATTATAAACACATGAATTCACAATATTATAATAAGCAGCTAAATATGTTAAACTAATTAAAAAAAAAAATTAATCAATATTGACCTTTTTTTCTCCTACACTCCAGGGGATCTTCCAGCATTTTGTGTACTGCCATCCACTGGCAGCTCTTTTATTGCTGTTGGGGATCAGTGTACCTTAATTTATCTTCAGCCCTACGTGGGAAGAACACATTAATAATTGCAGTAAAGTTGGAAGTCAAATCCCCCTGTGGTTGCTTCCATACACACTGTTACCATCCATCAGTTAAAGCAGAATCACTTGCATGATTTTCCCCATCAGTGAGCAGGATGGCAGAGAAGCTGCTGCCATGATATCTTTATTTTCTTCGTATTTTTGCAAAGTTCTGACAGATTTATACCCTTCCCTGCCTTCATGGGTGACCTCTGTATTTCAAGTTAAATTCAAATAGATATTTCTGCTGCTCAACAGAGAGGAACTTCTGAGAAAGACACATGGTCTGCATGTCTCCAGCCACCTTCTGGGTTCCCAGGCTGCTTCCCACCAGCACCACCAGGTTCCTTGCTCTGCCTGAGCCCGGAGAAGGTGCAGTCACTACCTCACCTTTCATCTGAAAGTGGATTTATCAGCTAGTTCTCAGCGTAGTCAAGCCACGGACAGAGCTTGTAGGAGCTTAAGAGCAATCCAAATGAGAATTTCCATCAAGCAACTCAGCCAGGTGAGGAAGCTCAGCTGAAAATCAACTCATCACTAGTCAACAAAAACACTACAGGTTGTTCTAACAAAACATTCCAGCTTATCACACTGAAAGGTTTAAAGGAGCTGTGTTTTACAACAAGATTAAAGAATAAATAAATATTTCTGCCCAGCACTAAGCTGTACACTTAGTCACTGTCACACTGGCAGTCCTTGTCTTCCAGACACGATGGCTGTAAATGTCACTCTCAGACCTCACCTGCTCATCGTGTCATTAGGAAGGAATTTCAGGTGGCACTTCTTGCATCCCGAGGACAAACACACAGAAGGCTGAAGCTGAAGTGACCCAGCTATTGTTAATCATAGCTTTGGATCTCTTTCTATTGTACCTCCCAGTAGTACCAGTGCTTAGGGCTGGAAAGGAGATTTATTCAAATGAAGATTCACAGACAAAGCTACTGGCAAAAAGCTGAGGCATGTACAGAGTTTACCTTCAGGATTTGTCACATGGATTGCTCATTATCTGCTCCATTAAGAAGCTACCTGCACATCCAAGTCCTTGCAGAAACTTCATCTAAGGAAGTAATGTGAAAAACATTCCTCACTCTGAAGAGCAGTTGGGAACTGAGAAGTCTGCCAACAGAGCTGAAAAAAAAGCCTCAGAAATGAGAGGATGTTGGACCCTTCTGTTTGGCCTCTGGGAGGACAAGTGCAGTGGTTGCACAGGCTTAAGGCTGACACCATATCATGCCCACAAATAAAGTAGGTCTGAGATAATGGGGACAGCTAAATAAATATCAGCTTACATAAGCAGGATACACTTTCCTCTGAGTTACACATTAGCTAAGGTCCAGGCAGGACTGCAATATCAAAGCTGCTTTTATATGATGCAAAGTGTGTATGAAATAAGAAAACATATTAATGTTGGTCTCTGTGTCATAAGAATATAAGCTAATGAATACATGCTTTTTCCAAGGAAAAAGAAAACAGCAGGAAAAATGGCCTTGAAAGCAGCCATCAAGAGACTGATGAAACCCAATAATTGCATCATATGGATCAACTTACTAAAATCACCTTCTAGCCCAAAGAATGGAACTTCACACCAATCCCAGGTATATTTCTAATCCTGTGCACTGACCCTCCACACAGCCTGTCAGGGCAGCCCCAGGGATGCAGCCCTGGCACCCAGGACAGATTTTCATAATTTTCAGGACAGATAATTTGAGTTGTACCAGGAACAGCAGTCAGTGAATGGTGACCCACTGAGCTAATCCCATGGAACACTCTACACTTTTTTTTCAGATTTCCTTTTCTTCTCTTTCACATTCCCAAACTGGGTAACTGCTTTGAGACAACCACCCTTTCTTTTCTTCAATGACTGCAGTGAAGAAAACCAGGACCTGCAGCAGCTGGCTGTCAGATCAGCCTCACAACCTGTAGTCTGAGCACTAAGCCACTAAGAGTCTGGAGTAAAACGGCTATGAGAAGAGGAATGAGTCATTAAAAAGGCTACCACACAGCTGAAAGACCCCAACTCTCCTGATTCCTGCCCCAGAAAATAACTTCTCCAGAAGCCAACAAAAGAGCTTGATAAGCATATTGTTCCAGCCACTACAGAGAGAGCTGGTGCATGAATAAGAGTGATTTTACTCATTGAATATTGCAGGGAGCTGGCAAAATGAGGAGACAGAAAGAATGCTCCGTGTAAACACACACAAGGAGGTAACAATTCCCACTCTCTTCACAGACAGCAATTTTCCAAGGGGTGGCTAATGTGAAACACCTCCTGTTTGGCAGTGGGGAGAGAGCTCAGGCTGCAGGGGGATGGAGCTGAGGTGTTCAGTGGCACAGAGCACTGTGTGGAGAAATTACTCTCCACAGGGAGGCATACAGTGCCTGACCTAAGTTCATAGAATCATAGAATGCTTAGGGCTGGAAGGGAGCTCCAAAGGTCTCTAGTGCAGCCCCCTGCAGGGAGCAGGGACACCCTCAACTAGCCCAGG
>JAOEGS010008582.1:9931-26984 GCA_025447755.1 Corythornis vintsioides | reverse complement strand
AGCGGGATGACCAGGTCCTTTTCTGTCAAGCTGCTTTCCAGCTGTGTGGTCCTGAACACACACAGGTGGATGGGGTTGTTTGTCCCCAGGTGCACGACCTTGCACTTCCTCTTGTTGAACTTCATGAAGTTCCTGTTGGTCCATTTCTCCATCCTTTTGAGGCCTCTCTGGGTGTCAGCATGATCTGGCACATCAATTGCACTTCTCAGTTTTGTGTCAGCAGCAAATCTGTGAAGGGTACATGCTGCGCCATCATCCAGATAATTAATGAAGATGATAAACAGAACTGAAGCCAGTATTCACCCCTGGGGTACGCTGCTACTATTAGTTTCACTGATCACCACTTTCTGGGCCTGGTCATTCAACCAGTTTTCAGTCCACCTCATTGTCTTCTCTTACATGCAACCTTTCTGTGTCCTCCCACTCTGTATTCTCAGTTCAAGAATGTCATATGTAAAAGCAAGGAGAAAAAAAGCCCTGTATATCTGCAGTGTTCAAGTCTACTCTAACTTAACTAGGAATTTGGAGTCACACATTTTTAAATCTGACCATCCCTATTTTTTTCCTTCTCAGTATGGAAAGGCTCATTGTTTTGCTGAGATAGTGTCATGTGCCAGAAGTGGCTGGGAAGGAGTCATATAATTAACTGAACTCCTGCTGAGAATGTAGACCTTTTCCCCTTTCTTTTCCTTTTCAATAGTTTGGAGTTGTTTCATCCCCCCCCCCCCTTATCAGAGTCATTATTAACCTTTCTTTCACTGTTATAAATTGTAGGGAGTGGACAAACTCAAATCTAATGTGATGATACAAAGAAAAAAGTAAAAGATTGCCTTGCAAAGGATTCTTTTAAAAAATATTTCATGTTCCATGATACAATATTAAAACTGTGTAGGTGTATTCACAATGAACATCTTGTGTTTTATTAAAAATACTTATTGTTCAACACATTCACTACTCATTTCCAGATTAAATAGCAAACTTTCAGATTTTGAAGAAAAGTGGGCTCTTCATTTGGACTGTATCTGACAACTGTCAATCACATGGCATCCTTTTTGTATCCATCTTGCCACTATTTTATTGTTATCTTCTGGACACTCAGGACCCTGCCCCAGATCCTAGAATGAAAATTATAAATATGACTGCATAGTCTTAATGAAATATCTTTTTTTTTTCGACATGTTGTTTGCTCAGTCCATGTGTAGCCATCGTGTTTGTTTGTCATGAGCTTGGCATTTTCTCTGACCATATCTAATTGTTCCATTGGACTTTCTTCCAGTCATGAGCTTCTTCCCAGAACAGAAGTTTGAAAGGACACCCTCCAGCCAGCACTAAACCCCATCTGGTGAGACAAATGGGAGACTCCCAGGTAGCACACAGTTACATTCATACCAGTTCCTCAATTGGAGGGTGGAAGAAGCACCTGGTCTTCATTAGTATCACAGATACAGTTTATGCATTACAGGTGTGAAAATGTGTTGCTGAAATCTGACAAAACACCTGACTTTCACAGCAGCATTATGTCTGTCTGTTGTGGGACACTACCCTCTCAGGTATGTTTTATCCTTCCTTGAAAGCCATAGCAGACATTGTCCTATAATTATGAAATCAATCATCATCTGTTGGGAAGAATTCCTTAACTAATTAAACCTAATTACTTTGAAACTACCTTTAATTAGTGATAAAAATGTGGCTAAACTCTTTTCTAGAATATCTTTTTATCTTTATGTGAATATTATTACTCACTATCAAACTGGCAAAGCTGGTCATAATAAAATGCTACAGCTAGTTTTCTGGTTAGTAAATAGGAACTGGACATGTGCCAGAGATTTTCTGGAATGTTGCAGCCAAAATTATCATTTTCATTTCCCCTCCACTCTATCCAGGAATGTTTGGATTTAAGGTGTTGGTTCAGTCCATTATATAGACCAGAAAGAGCAGAGATTTGATCTGTTTGCATTTCTTCAAGTACAGTGAGTTTTTGGAACAGGAGCTTGATCTTATATCACAATTTACTATCTCAAAAAGCCAAAACACAGCTTATGGATCTTGCTTAATCAACTTGTTGGTGAGTAGGATACAGATTTGTAAACATATACAACTGTCCCATTTTTTTTCCTATTCATATTATCAACTTCAGACAAGGTTTCCATTTATATATGTTAGGAAGATAAAGTATGTGGAAGCAGAGCTTGATATGGAAAGGAAACATTTCAATAGACAACTACATTAAAAATTTACTTATGAGAAAAATCCTTCCTCAAATACACACAATTCATTACCCTGTTGCCTTTGGACTTTATATATTTTTTTTCTGAAAGGTGTAATAACTTGGTTTTCCACTTTTTTTTTTCATCAAATGACTGTGCCATTTAAAAGACATTTTTAAACTTTTTTCTTTTTTTTTTAAGTTGACTAATTAATATAAATGCAAGTCCCTAGTAGCACCTACCCAAAGACCAACAGTACTGAAGTTGACTTTTAAGGAACTTATTTACAATAGCAGCTTTCTTCCTCCAGTCAGACCTAGATGTACTGTAGCTGTGTTCTACAGTAAAGACAACTTTTTTTCTCTTTTTCTTATTCTCTACTTTTTTCTCTTTTTTCTTTTTCTCTTATTTTTCTCTTTTTCATTTTTCTCTTTCTCTTTTTTCTTTTTTTCTTTTTTCTTCTTCCTTTCCTTTATTTTCTTCTTGCTTTTTTTTTTTTTTATTTTTTCTTCATTCCGTTCCTTCCTCCTTTCTTTTTCTTGGGGAAATATACTTTGTGTTTCAACGGTATACAGTAAAATCAAATCTTGATCATAAACAGAAATTCAGGCATTATTGAGATACAAAGAATCCTAATATTTCCAAGTATTTCTTTACAGGTCTGATATACTACTTTAGGATCTGTCTTTTCACTGTGAGTTGGTCTCTTCAGAAGGTTATCTCAGCAAGTTAGAGGAATACAGTCAGAAAGTGGTTAAAACATGAAATAGCAGCTAGGACTAGACAATGTTATTTTATTTTCAGCATATTTTTTTAGTAAAACTTTCTATATGTCCCTTTGGAAAGTATACTGAACTCCCTCTAAGCAATTTAATTTATGGGGTTTCCTTTTTCCAGTGCTAGATGCAACTGGTGGGCCATAAATCAGTTTTCAGAGTTGCTTTAATGAAAACATTCCCTTCCCATTTAATGCTTCCAATGTAAGATCATGTTCTCTTTTGTGTAGGATGAATGTCTGATTGCTGAATTTAAACACACAGACTCCCTATACTACTATAATCAGAACTTACCTACTCCCTAAATATTTCCAGCAGTATTACCAATTCAAATAAGTTTCTAAAATGTTACCTCATTGTGAAATTAACTGTCCAGCTTTAAAGAAAATATTTTCAACATCTCAGTACCCTTGTTTGGCAAACTTTATATAAAGTGTGTCACTGAAAAAAAAAATGTCTTTTTTTTTTTTTTCAGGTTTCTTACTGAAATGACAATTCCTTCACTATGCAGCAGCAGAGCTGCAAAACTCATAGGTGTGCTGATCTGCAGCATTTTGATAGTTCTTGTTTATAGAGTGTTGCATGAGCACTGTTTCATTGAGCAGGCAACATGAGAGGCAATGAAAAAGAATCCAGTTGCGTATACAAAACAGCTTTCATCAAAAGGCCTCTGTTAAGCAGTTAGACTTTGTTAGATGTAGTCGACACTCAGTAACCTTTTTCCTTCTACCATACTGAGCCATTCAGCTGAGAAACATCTCATTCAGGATTATTATCAGAGACAGTGCAGTATATAGGGGAAAGGCTCAGTGGGACAGGAGTGCTTCACAGGGTTCATTACTTCAGTATTGTCTGGGCACAGCTATAATACAGCAAGTCTTGCTTCTTGCAAAGAAAATTTCAGTCTGTATACTTACATCTCAAGACTCACTAATAGGAAAGCCATTAGAACCTTTGCCCACTGACTCAAGGTTGTGGATGGGCCACTTGTTGCACAACCACTGATTTTTCCTTCTAATAAATTATCTGTCCCAAAGGCAAATTCATTTTTTCTTCCAGTCCAGCCTCAAACCAAGAGCACAAAGTACCACACAAGTCTACTCTGCATATTTCCTGACAGCACAGGAATCTAAGAGTACTTCCCAAGGCAGTTGTATGTAGACTATTTGTGCCCTTCTCACCATTTTGCACTCTCTGTGATTGCACATATCTCAAACATATTCACAAAAGAAGCCCTAGGACTACCAAGAACTGCAGGACAAACTTTAACAATATTGAAACTATTCCCTGTTTTGTACAGATATGTGCTTTCCTTGCCTCCCAGTGTCTTTATACATATTTAACATCTGTTCAAATAATTTCAGCAGCTTCTAACTCTGATATTACTGGTCATTTTAATTTATTTTCTTTTAGTGGAAACATAATGCAAGGATTATAGGGTTTTTTCCCCCCCTATACTATAATTATTCTAAATCACTGATAAGCAATACATATTTAAAAATACCAATTTGGTCACAAAAAAAAAATAAATGAAACTACAGAACAAATATGTATTAGTTGCAAAGACACATAAAATCTGAGTCAGAGAGACCAAGTTTAGTGCCTGTTCCAGGGGAATGGCTGGTAGTTCACCTACCTGGTTAGAGAGGCCATTATCTGTCTTAGCAGGCTAGTACACATGCCAGTCCAGCTCAGTGCCTCTGCCTGCTCCTTCCCATCCCGTCAGGTATACATGCAGACAATTATATGTTCTAAGTATATTGGAGATACAGAAGGAGTTTTAGGTACAAACAGGTTAAAGGATGGCAATGAAGTTATCCTTACAAGCATTCTTTAATGGTCTTAATCATTACTGACTTTCTTCCAAATGCTCTAAAAATGCCATGATGTTTCAGTTTACAACAAACTTGGAGAAAAATATATAAGTAATATCAAAGCAGTTTATTTTAGCTTCATTATGGTAAATATAGTTTCAAAGTGAATTTCTTATTTGAGTATGTATTTAAATGTGCGTATGTTGTGCCAGAGCAAATTAAAATAGGAAGAAATGGTAAAAACTGCCCAGGCGAAAGTAGTAAAACAATATAGATGATTTTTTTAGAAGAAAGAAAAATATTTATATTTATGCTTGGACACTGAAGTGTATTTTTATGAAACATTTTTCAAATAATAAAATTATCTTTTCTTTGTAAAGTAACTGTGAAGTTGTTGGAGGCTTTATTGCTACAACTGTTCCAGAAGCGAATGCATCACTTACCCAAATCTTCAGTTTTCAAGCTGAAAAGGTATTCTATCTGATCAAATGTTGCAGTACAACAGGGAACAGGCTCTCATGAAATTATATGTTCAGATGTGTTCCCTGGGCTCTGCACTTGAACAAAGTAGAGCTCTTTGTCTGTCTAGAGCAATGATAGTTATTTAGTTGTACAAAGCAGCATGCCACTCTGTTTTGGGTGTTTTTTGTTGTTGTTGTTTTTTCGGTTGAGTTTTTTTTTTGTGGAAAAGTGTATTAGTTTTCTATACAAGATTTTGGCTTGTCTGTCTTAAGATAGCCATTGGTTTGAAAAGTCACATAGTCCTTTAGAGAACCCTTGAAATGTTCTCAGTCCTTTTAACAATCAAGATAGCTGTGGAGTGTTTTTGAAGCACAGGAACTTCTGTCTTCATAGTGAACAACATAACTTTGCAGGGTAGAGATCATATTCATTCAATTTCTGCTTTCTGCTAGTTAAGCAGCATTATTCTTCAACATTTTATATGAGCCCACCATATAGGTAGAGCTATTTTCAGTATCCATATTTTTACACACATATCCCAGCAACTGCAACAACCCACTTAGGCTGATATGAGGAATTCACTTGGTCCAACACAGGCACAGGGAAGGACTTTGATGCTTGTCAAACATCCAGATAAACAAATCAGAAAAAGGTTTGGTCTGTATGTACAGTTCTCACAATCAGGGGTCTTACCCACTTTTTCTCTTATTTTCTTCATAGAGTAGTGACTCATTTTTGTCATCACTAAGCTATAGAATGAGACCTAGGGCAATAAAACCTTTGTGCCATTTAACCATTCATAAATATCCAATAGAAAATTTCCATGCTACTGTCTCTAAGCTACTGTCAGCTTAGAGAACCTTTATCAAATCACAGAATTTTGATGCAGAAGATAGAGGGGGGCATGTTTCTGTTAAAGGAGAATGCCTGTTTCCAGCAGTCCCTGTCAAATTATGGCGGGTTTGGATGACAGAAAAAATCAAACTCAGTTTTGTTGCGATTAGATTATAATGTCATAACAATTCCTACTGAACTTCAAGCAATTGCACAGAAGACTTCAAGCTGTTCACTGGATCTTGTTCTTAATGTAGACACATGAACAGCATATACATTTATATCTCTGTGCAAGTGTACATGTTTTTATTTTGTATGCAGTCATACATATTAGAAAAAAAAATCTCTTCACACACACAAATGCACAGATTCAAAGCTCTGAAGTGGTAAGTTAGGATACCGTTGCTTTGTAGTGAAAGGAAGGGAAGACGGCATCCACCTCCCCTGTCTTACACTTCCTGACACATTCTCTTTGATCCTTCATGGTTCCAAGAGCTACTTAAGCCAATAAAAAATTAGTATTGCAATTAGCTGAGCTGGAACTGATTTTTTGGCACGTTTTTTCATACTCCAACTGAGATTGGAAGATTATCCAGGTGGCTTTAAACAAAGTAAAGCTCTCCAGAGTTGCTCAGCCCGGCATTCTCCAAACAGTTCTAGTGTTTTCCTGTAGCAGTAAAAGAGCTCCTTTTAGGATTTATATCCTTTCTCCTCCACCAGCCTCCAGTGTGCACCAGTTCAAAATGCCCCATGTCCTGACAAGTTTCCCTCTTACTAAGGGAAGATCCACAGAACTCATGAAAAAAATGTCTCCAGCATTTGTCAGCCACAGAGGAAGTCAAGCCAGGCATTCTGCTTTTTGCATTGCTTCTGGCTTCCTTTGTGTTGCTTGAAGGAAGAAACTGGGATCTGCAGACTAGTCACAATGAGATATATTTAGCCACCATCTACAGACTTCACATGTTGCCACTTGGCACTGTTTCTTGACACAACCCAAGTATGAAGCATAAGAAAAAACGCATGCCAAGCGGTTATGCACCTCCAGCAGCACAATAGCTTTAATTGTGCTGTGGTATGTCTTAAAGATTTTAATGCTAAGTGTTAGAAATGCTTTCTTTACTATGTGGTTTGCAGCAAGACAGAGGATAGCATGGAAAACTACACAATGTAAGAGGTAATTAAGGAGCAAGGTATGACCACATGTGTTATTAAGTAGTTATTACACTTTATGTGTTATAGTTTATCAGTCCAAGATATGACATTGACTTAAATAAAAGCATACTGATTCTGTTTGTTTCTTTTCTTTGATTTGGGACAAGTAGTATAAGACTTGCAATGTCTTCATTTTTAATATTTCTCGAAATATTAATCTCTGCCTTCTGAGTTCAGGTGTAGAAGACATTTACAACCTCTTCCTTACCGCAGACACCATGTTAGTTGAGCTGGGAGGCTTTTGCTCCTTTCCACTCCTCTTCAACCTCCTCAGCTCAGAAATACTCTATTTTAATCACCATCTCTGAGTTGTGATTCTCACTTCTGTAGCAAGTCAAAACCAGAGATGATTTGTCTCTGTCCTCTCATGTAAAATGGAGTATGAGTCTTTTTTTCTGCCTCAGCTTTCCCAAGTGCAAGATGTCAATGACGGTACTTCAAGGTCCACAGGTCAGTGTTTTCAATTATGGAAATGTTTTCTGGTATGTATTCAGAGCTGCTGAATGTGGCATAGCAGCCCAACAGTGGTGAGGCTGCACAGCTTCATGTCACTAGGCCTAGCAAGTAGAGAGGCTGAATATAGCTCTGGTTTGTTTTTTTGGACTTGTGTTTACATTTAAGACCTAGAAAAGAACTGATAATGGTGTTCTCATTTTAATGACAAGTGGGTAATCTCATAAACCACAAGTAACCAGACAAAAACCCCAGGCAAGATATGTCAGCCTAATACATGAAAATAAAAGAATACTCCATTGTTAAACAGTGCTTGTGAGACTGAGTCTGTTTAGATGGATGAAGGTGTAATAATGTTCATAGGTACAGCATGGGATTACATAATGACTTTTATTAGCTGTTTTCAGTTTAGGGTATTGTTTTACTGTGCTGACTATCAAAAGTTTACATCTAGCATACATGATTGAGAGATATAATTCTGCACTCATGCACTTGTGTCTGTCTCCAGCAGACTGTACTGACATAAGGACAAACCCTGTCATCAGCCTAGAAAATTATCACCTTATTACAATTACATGTCCACTAATTTTAGTCTACTTCTAGGACAAGACACAGATCAAAATGAGGATGGGTCACAAAAAAAAACCAGGGTAGAATGAAGTAGCCAGATTTATGCCTTTTTACTGACCAAGCTGACTGAGAAGTAGGGCAGTCAGAAATGTAATGTAGATGGAGAAGTGAACAAAGTTTACTACACAAAATGTTTTTAACGTAGGTTTGTAATTAGACTTTTAATAACACCTTTTTTTTTTTTAATAAAAAAACAAGAAAAATTAATAGCTCCTTTGTAGAACAACAGCTATTGTTTTCTGTTTTGATTTGTTTATATTTTAAATACCACTCTCTCAGGAAGTCTGACAAATCCTGTTCTTAGGAGAAGAGAGAAAAACATTGTTGACTGACAGATTTTTAGGAGTAAATCATCCCATCCTTTTCACTAACCACTTTTTCCAGAGGCATCTGAGCAGATGAAAGATTGCTTATCCAATTTAATCATATAGATGCTGGTGTAAGTAAAGCTTCCATTATGCAAACATACTGCAGTTCCTCTTGTTCATATAAAGGATCTTGCCTATTGTAGGCCAGGATGGTGAGCAGCTGGTCCTACCAGAGTTGTATCATTAGCCATGAAGGCTTCATTTTCTGACTAAAGTAAAAAAGCTAGAAGGCAAAGATGTCAAGAGCAATAACTTTTCCCCAAGCTAATTCCTATAGACT
The DNA here is from genome assembly GCA_025447755.1 of Corythornis vintsioides. Lineage (NCBI taxonomy): Eukaryota > Metazoa > Chordata > Aves > Coraciiformes > Alcedinidae > Corythornis > Corythornis vintsioides. Next base: position 17,948 of record JAOEGS010008582.1, on the reverse strand, counting down.
TAGAAAACTACTTTACAAAATTGATCAAAACTATCGTTTGCTTCCTGTCAAAATACTATAAGTGAATGATATATGACCACTGTATGGATACAAACCTAGCAATTCTGAGCAGTGGAAGGGGAACCAAGACTGTTAGTATGCACTTAAAAAAAAAATAAATTAAAAAATCCTGCTATGGAAAAGAAAACATTCATGCCTGCTAAAGGAAAGCATGAGTAATTCAGTGTGGCTGCTGTTCAACAACAGCTTGTACTGGTGGAAATATTACTTCTGTAATGTAGCCAAGGTGAATGTCAGCTTAGGTTATCTGTTGTGGAAGTGTCAGAGATGTGGGTGAGATCTTCCAAGGAAGACTTAACAGATATACACTTATCTGTGAGGTCTAGCTTCAAGCTTTTTTTAGTCATTTATACTGGACGTGTCTTTTTGCTAGCACACTCCCCATGGCTCATGTCACTTTCTTGTTCACCCCAATTAAAGAGAAATTACTGGGAGAACATTTAGGGTAACATCCAGGGTATTTTGGTGCACAGTTTTTTCGCTATGATCCACAGTATAAAACACAAAGCATCTGAAACTGGAATAACTCTTCAATAGGCTCCATCATGTTTTCAGGAATGAACCCATTCCTCACCCCTCCAAAGAATTAATCTCCTCCCTTTCATGTTGTTGGTCCTAAAGAGCTGTAGAGTTAATTTACATGGAAAGTCAGGTAGAAAAGGAAGACAAAGTTTTTTCACCAGAGGCCTGGGTTCAGTTATGCTCCTGCTTCTGCTAGTCTAAATCTGGAGTATCTCTTTAGCAATACTAATGCACCAAGCAGTAATGAAATAAGATCTCATCAAGCAATTAAGTCCCATAACATTTTCAGACAAATGCAGTTACCCAGCACCAACAGTTTTACAATAGCTTTAATAGTGAACTGTTATTCCACAGCAAGGGCTCAGCTCCTTCCTGACCTTTAAGATATACCCAGGCTTTAAGTGATGTGAACCCAAGTTCCACATTGTTCCCAGACATTTGGACACTGCGTGCAAAGGGTGTATTTCCAGACAATGCTGCTAAGCTTCAGGGAAAACATTTTCTGATTTCCACATTTATTAGCTGAGCAGAGAAACCACTCTAGAGCACTGCCATACTAAGAAGGGAGGGGACCTTAGTAGACAAAGAACACTAGTAAAAAAGTTAATAAAATCTCATTATAGCTACAGCCTGGTTAGCAGTCTTGGCATTCAATTATTCGCTAGGAGAGACTGATGTGTAAAGATCATTTCCTGCTTACTTATGCACTCTCTCTCTTTTCTAGTAAAGAAACTGAGTATTTATTTAATTAATTAAGTGCAGACCAAATAGAGTGTTCAACACAGAAATAGAGTATTGTCTACATTTTGATAACGAATTTTTACAGTTATTCAAAAAATAACTTTCAAAGGAAACTAATAGAAGCTGAGTTGACTCAAGAGGTCAAGAAGTGAGAGAGTGTGAAAAGAAAGGTGTTTCAGAACCAACAGGATACTCGGCTGCTGTGCTGCTTAACCCCTTTATTACTGGAGATGGTCATATTGACATTAAAAAGTATAAGAAGAGCCTATAAGGAGAGACTCATTGCATAAAACCACATTTCCTTTTCGTCACTTATTTTCCATGTTTAAGTCCCAAGCAAATATACATGAAAAAAAGGAGCACACAGACCAATTCTATGCTTTAAATCCTATTAAGATGGCACTTATCACTTTTGAGAATCATAACAAATTTAAGGTTTAAAGTACAACCCTACTGAGCACAGCCTGTTGCACCATGTTTCCCCTCAAGCAATTCCAGTAACATATAGTTTTATTAATCTTGTTCTCTTCATAGACGATACACTTTTGGGGTTATTTTCCTGTTCTCCAACACTTTACAAAAAGACCCTGAACTGTTTTATGGGAAATGCTTATGAATTTCTAGAGTTTATGTTTTGCTGGAATTTTTCAAGAGATGGAATGGAAGAAGAGAAACACCAAAACAATCACTATTCATAGAGCCCAAGTAAATAACAAGGTCTGTTCGAAGTCAGTAATTAATCTAGAACCTAGAAAGAGGCTTTTCACTCTGTAAAACATGAGTCGAACATGGTACAGTACATATCTGTCACATTGATGCACCAGCATTCATCAGATGAAATGTTTAAATATGCACTACTCTTTTTATATAATAGAAAAAATGTTGTTCTAATAGAACACTGTCGTATGATCAGCACCTGCCCCTTGGAAAATAAATGCTTCTGCATTCATGAACCAGCAGGAGGTCATTAACCTATGACTATTCTATTCCATGGACATTAGCTCTTAAGTATATATCGTTTTTAAATGTTCTGTCAAATTAGTGATTATACAAAGAAAAAACATTTTGCTAGAAATAAAGGGTTTATTAAGGGGTTTTATGATCAATACACCCCTACAGTATGTCTGTTACTGTTTTCACAGAATGAGGTTATAGTGGTAAAAAATAAGGTAGAAACACCAATTTATGGGAAAAATACATTCCTTGTTTCTCCAAAAGTTAATTTTTGTGACTTCCCACAACTTCTTACTGTAGTTTTACCACCTTATAACATATTACATGTGTAAATCTATTTACTACCTCTATCTGTAAAAAGATCCACTTTTCAGTGATAGTGTGCTGTTCGTAACGATCAGGCTGAATCTTGCTTTTTAGATTAATGATGATAAATGTATTTGTGTTTTAGCTTCACCCCCACAGCACAGACACAGCAAATCATCCTATTTAAATTTTCATTAATAATAATCTCTGTTTTACTGTAATAGCTTAGAAAATAAGACATTAGCAGATACCAGTAAATTAAATATTAACATTTTTTTTATCAAGGTTCTTTCCAGACTTGAAAAATAAAAGCAGAATATTGTTAGGAGTTATGTTTCTAAATATAATCCAATGCTCTTAACCCTTTTCCATGTTATCTTTCACTTAAAAAAAAAATTGGCAAAACCTAAAGATCACAGCCTCGGGATACCTCTCAAAAAGGATTGTACACTAAGTTGGCCTGCAGTTACAATTTAGCATCTATAAAAAGGAACATTGAGCAAGAACCAATTTCAGATGAACTTCCCTTGAGTCATTAAGACGTATTAACAAGACAAAAAATTTCAACACCTGCAAAATAACCATGTTAGAGTAAATATGACTCAAAACTCCACATCTAGGAAATTGCCTCATTTCTTTATTACAGTCTACTGTGACAAACATGCACATTTGGTCTTCCACCAGGAAGACCTGCAACTGTGGATCAACTTACATACCCTCAAACATACCTGGAAACTTTCATGCTTGGCTAACCTTGAGATTTTTCAACAAACTTAAATTTTTAAAGAGGAAAAGAGGTCTGGAACATCAGCAACCATCTAAAGACAGTCGTCATTATTTCTGTCCATGTAGAAGGTCTGTTGCCACCATAAACTGTAAGTTTAAAGCTTTGATGCATTGAGACATCCACTGAGATATTTTTAGCTTAATAAAGCTACAGTTTCATCTAAAAACTGCATCAAAATTGGTATGATCCAACCCTAAAGCAGCCTGTGCTTATACAGTACCATTATGTTTGTTTTATTTTCAATTAGAGTTTTGTAAGAAAAGTTACTAATTATTGTCCCTTAGGTAGTTTTTAGAACAGTATAAAGTTTTGAATTTGGATGGCAGCAATAAAGTTTTCTAAAGGAACATCAGTAGCAGAAGTAAGCTTGAAGAAAATGTGGGCCGACTTCTAAATGGGGTAAGGACTTTGAAAAGGCAGGGGACTTAATACCATTGTCACTTCAATATTTACAGGTGAGACTAATCTTCAGGAAGTCCAGGCCCCCAAGACTGTGGGAAAGCCCAGTGGGAGCTACTTAACCCTTGGTGGAAGAAGATCAGGCTAGGGAGTACTTAAACAAACTGAACATAAACCTGCCTATGGACAGTGGTGAGATTTAGCCATAAGCACTGAGAGACCTGGCCTATGTCTTTGCAAGGCCACTGTTGATTATATTGGAAAGGTTGTGATGACCAGAGCTAGCTCTTGAAGACTTGCGGACAGTAAATGTCACTCTTCAAGAAAAGAGAAAGGAGAATTTTGAGAAGAACATGCTAATGAAGCCTCATATGAATATCTAGGAAGGAGATGGAGTGAATAATCCTGAAAAATTAAGGACAAAGATAATTGTAGTAGTCAGCATGGATTCCCCAAAACACATTTCAATCATCCCTCTTCAATGAAGTTAGTGGCATGGTGGATGAGGAAAGAGCAGTACAAGTCATTTACCGCTAGTTCAGCAAGGATTTGGACACTGTTATCTTTTTCTTAACATCCTCAACAGATAGGCTGATGAGGTAGGAGCTAGGTAAGTGGTTAGTGAGGTATGTTAAAAAAACCCAGCTGATTGGCTAGTCCTAGAGGATGACGATGAGTGGAACAAATTCCAGGTGGAGGCTAGTAACCCATTGTGTACCCCAGGAGTCAACAGTGAAACCAGTACTGTTTGACATCTTCATTAATGACCTGGACAAGAAGACAGACTACATCTTCAGCAGGGTTTTAGATGAGGAGAGGCTTACTCATCAGAGGATACTGCTATCCAGGGGAACTTGGGCAAGCTGGAGAAATGGGCAGACAGGAACTTCATGCAACTGAACAAAGGGAAGTGCAAAGTTCTGCACCTGGGGAGGAACAACCCCTGGCACCAGTACACACTGAGGGAACAAAGGCCTTCTAGGCTTCATTAAGAAGTGCCTTACCAACAGGCCAAGAGAGGTGATGCTTCCCTTCTCTTCAGCCCTTCTGAGACATACCTAGGGTTCTGGTTCCAGTGCTGGGCTCCCAGGTGCAGGAGGGACATGGGCATAATGGATTGAGTGTGGCAAAGAACCACAGAAGTGGTTAATGAAATAAAGCGTGTCCCATATGAGGAGAGTCTGAGAGAGTTGGGAGTGTTCATCCTGGCGAAAAAGTGCTCTGGAGGACTTTTTACATGGGTATAAATAACAGATTGGAAGGAGTGAAGAAAAGGCAGACAGAGTGAGTGAGCTAGGGTTGAGCAAGAATTTGGGTGGCATGGCAGCTGAGACAAATGACCACAATTGACCAAAGAAATATTCCATAGCTTGGGTAGCAGGAGTCCCATAGAATCTCTTTCCTTCTCACTTGTACAGTCATTGCTGCAAGGATTCATTTTGTACTGTGTACAAACTCACAGAACAATCACAACCAACATAATAATCAGCATTTGATAGGAAGACTCTCAAAAAAAGTCAGGGATAAGCAGTTTGTTTGAAGGAAGTGCTGCTAGAAATGGTTCTGTCCAGTATCTAACTCCTCTCTATCACTTCTGCCTTTTCAGAATGCCAGTGTTGCCCAGCTAATACACTGTGTAACTGAACAGGAATCCAGTGACTGCATCATCATTGGCATACTCAGTTACATCAGTATGAGGAAGCCACATCACTTAGAGATTCACAGATTCACAGATTCACAGAATGTTAGGCGTTGGAAGGGAGCTAGAAGATCAAGTCCAACCCCCCTGCCACAGCAGGATCACCTAGACCAAGTCACCCAGGAACAGATCCAGGCAGGTCTTAAGTGTTTCCACAGATGGAGACTCCACAACCTCCCTGGGCAGCCCGTTCCAGAGCTCCGTCACCCTCACTGAGAAAAAGTTCTTCCTTCATCGACTACATCCACTGCACTTCCCTCATCTAACCATCTACTGATATCTTCATAAAAGGCTATCTCATTAGACAAGCATGACTTGAGTTAAATTGCCCCAAATCAGACATCTTCTAGGGTCCAGAAAGATTGGAGACTGCCAAGTTTCTTCTTTTTTACTTGTACAACCTTGGTCATTGCTAGGGGCCAAAAGATCTCATCCTCTGTGGGTGCTTTCCATATGTAATGTCATCCTCTCATCTAATTGTACCATAAATGGTATAATTTACCTGGACTTTAGTAAAGCCTTTGACATCATTTTCCTCACTATTTTCCTGGAGAAACTGGCTGCTCATTGCTTGGATGGACACACTCTTCACTGATTAAAAAAATTCCTGGTAGGCCAAGCCCAAAGCGTCATGGTGAATGAATTAAATCCTGTTGGTGGCCAGTCACAAGTGTTGTGAGGTACTGTCGCCTGTTCTGTTTAGTATCTGTATCGATGATCTGGATGAAGAGATCAAGGGCACCCTTAGTAAATCCGATGAAGACACCAAGCTGGATGGAATGTTGGTCTGTTTGACTCTACAGAGGGATCTGGACAGGCTGGATATATAGGCCAAGGCTAATAATATGAGGTTCAACAGGGCCAATTGTTGGGTCCTGCACTTGGGTCACAACTACACCTTGCAATTCTACAGGCTTTGGGAAGAGTGGAAAGATGCCTGTCAGAAAAGGGCCTAGGAAAGCTGGTCAACAGCCAACAGTCAACGGTCGAATAAGTGCCAGCATTGCCCCCAGGTGGCCAAGAAGGCCAACAGCATCTTGGCTTGTATCAGAAACAGTGTGGCCAGCAGAACCAGGGAAGAGATCATCCCTCTATACCTGGCAGTAGTAAGGTGAAACCTTGAATGCTGCATTGAGTTTTAGGCCCCTCACTGGAAGAAAGACATTGAGGTGCTAGAGCACATCCAAAGAAGAGCAACAAAATTGTTGAATGGTCTAGAGAAAAAGGAAGGAACTGCTGAGGAACTGGGACTACTTAATCAGAAGGAGGCTCAGGGGATATCTTCTTGCTCTCCACAGCTACCTAAAAAGAGATTATAGTGGGCTGGGCGTAGATCTCCCAAGCAGCAAGTGATAGGATGGGAAGAAATAGCCTCAGATTGTGCCTGGGGAGGTTCCTACTGGATATTAGGAAGACAATCTTCACTAAAAGGGTTTTCAAGTGCTGGAACAGGCTCCACATGAAGTGGTTGAGTCACCTTCCTTGGAGGTATTGAAAGGCATAAAGATATAGTTTAGTGGTAGATTAAACACTGCTACATTTGCAGTTAGACTCAATGATCCAACTTCCAGAACTTCTTAGGATTTTTTTTAGGATTCCAACCTAAATGATTCTAAGATTCTAGGAAAAATGACTGGATTGTGTGGACTTTTTAATTTAATGTAGCCTTTAGCAGACTTTGCAGTCAACACAATGTAGTGCTGTAACAGATTTTTACAGTGCCTTCTTGGAGAAGACAGGTCCCACTAGCCTTCCTCAACCATAAATATATGAATGCATGTGTTCAACTCACAGGAATCAGCTTCAAAGTTGAGAAATTTGACATCAGGTTTTTAGAATCCTGGCCAAGTAGAGCAGTGCCTATCCTTTTCAACTAATACGAATCATGCCTTCCTACCTGTGGGTTCAGATAAAATTGGTCTTTTGATTTTAATCCCACTTTCGCAAAAAATTTAAATCCTTGAATTACTGTTCAAACCTTCAAACAAGCTGCCCCTTAATGCCTTTTAAAATAATGTTTTAGTATATAATTCTAAGCAGTACCATAAATGCTAACCAAAAATTCAGGCAAGTAGGACGCCACCTTCTGCAAACACATAACCACTCTGTGCCTTTGCTTTATTCTTACTAGTATGAATCATGGTCTTACTGCTCTGGCTTTAGTCACTCTAGGCCTCAGTCACTGCTGTTGTCAGTGTAATTTTGTCAGAGAATTATCCAGACAGTGCAAGATGGACAGGAATACTCAGCCCAGTAGTGTAATCTTCCACATCATCCTAATACTGTCTGGCTTGGCTATGCTAAAGTACATAGCTCTAAGACAGGCAGCAGTGGAAATGTAATTTACAAAGAATTATTAGAAGCCAGAGAGCTCCTAATGAGAACAGTAATTCAGAATTTGTGATACCAATCTTATTTCTCGAGCAGTATCTTTGGCAGCTAATTGGTTTCTCTGTCCCCCTTCTCCACAGCCGGTTCAACTGTACCCCCCCCCAATTCTAGCAATCAGCACAAGTTACCTCAAAACTCACAAGCACTGAGCAGGTTCA
>JAOEGS010008581.1:9735-27255 GCA_025447755.1 Corythornis vintsioides | reverse complement strand
CTTCCTTCCTTCCTTCCTTCCTTCCTTCCTTCCTTCCTTCCTTCCTTCCTTCCTTCCTTCCTTCCTTCCTTCCTGTATTATGCAAGAAACAACAAATTACTTTGAGGAATGAAGCAAAGAAAGTGGGCTGAAATGTAATAGCATTATTTGTAAGCTTACACCCTTACAAAGAAGAAGACTGTTTTATAGAACAAGATGTTATCAATTGATAATGACAAAGCAGCACAACTGGGTGTAGCAGTCAAAGGATGGTGACAACCCACTGAGGTAATGTGGGCATAGAAAATGCAACAGTTAAAATGTGTGAGCAGAAATCAAACACATTGTATTGTTGAGCGTGACTATTGGTTAAGGTTGTATATGGCCCAAAATCAGAGTTTAATCAGTGCTTGTGTGTATCAAAGGAAGTGAGTTAATCTGCTTTTTTTCTTTCTAAAAAGCAGCTGCAGGAATGCCAACTAATGATGCAGTCTCCAAAAATCACCATTCATTGCTATGGATGAAAAACCCTGAAGCAGCAGGAATATAGATGAGGCAACATCATCTGTACTATAAATTGTTATCAGAGTCGTCTGTAGTCTTTTTGGGAAATCTCCTGGTTTGTAACACCACTTGTGGGACTTTGATTAAAGCATAAAGCTTTTTTTCACATTTAAAGAAACCCCTGTGCCTATAAAAAAAAAATAAATTATTGGTTGGACACATTCAAGATGTTGGTAGTTTAGACCAATTCAGGAGCTGAGCTACTCAGCCCCATGAATAAACCCCTGAGCCCAGCACCAGAGACCACTTTTCAGTGCCCAGCCTGCCCTCCACCCTTATCTATCTGGCATGACATTAATATACCATCAATTCACCCATTAGCTGCTTTGGTTGTCTATCATGGCTCTGGTCACCTCCTAGTTTCTGGTGAAAATTCACACTATCATAGCCAAACCTAGGACAAGACTTTTGAGAAAAAAGAAAAATCTGATATTCATCAAGCTTCTTTTAAGATAATTCTAACTCAATTACAAGTGAAGTCATGGTTCTCATCCAGGACTGATGTTTTTTCTGTTAGTCCCCACACTCTGAACAAAGTGTGATTGGTTAGTCTGTTTAGTAAGACTATTATCAGAAGAAGCAATATCTGAATAAACAGCTGTCTTTTGTTAAAATCTGTATGACAAAATGTGAAAAAAAGCACCTTCATTTCAGTACAAGAATTGTCACATCTTTACTGATAGACTCAGCATTTGCTCAGCTCTGAGTCAATATTTAAGGTCTTAAATAAATGGGCCTACTGATCTTCAGAATTGCCAAATCCTGACACAGGTTTCTGTTGAGAGTCACAAGAGACCTAGGGAGCTCATGCTGGAAACTGAATTGTGAGAATTGCATCTCATGCTTTTGCAAATGAGAGGTTGATTCAAAATCAATTTTATTTACATGAACAGATTTGAGAACTGCAACATTAGACTTTCTTTCTGAGCCCTGGTAACTGGGGATGTAGCATGCAGGTGGCAGGGTGGAGGGTAGATAGGTGAGGGAAATGTCCCTGAGTTGTCCTCTGTAGCAACTCTCCATCTATCTTGTTGTTTTAGTTCTCCAGCTGTAGAAGTGTCAGTAGCACAACCTTTACCAAGTTTTGGTATTTCCCCTCTATTCTGTTTCTCCTACTATTTCTGCAAGTCACCTATCACAGTAAGATACAGATATAATCTGAGAATGGTAAGTACAGATGGACAACAAATCTTAATAATTATAGTTTTTAAAGGCAAATTCAGGGGTAGAGTCTTGAATTCCTCTAGCTTGAGACTGGGAAGACAGGATATCTGAGAAAACTGAAAAGCAATCAAACACTGTCATATAGATGAGATACCTGGTGATCAAATGACAGCCCAAGGGAAAAATCTGTTTTGAGAGGTGCCTTAATCCACTCCTGAGAAGTCTACATGTGAATATTGCATCCTGTGCCAGAAGCCTGCATTAAGTAAGCCTCCATTTTATTTATGAATAATCTTTAAATCCAGAATAGCTTCTTGAGGCTTTTTGTTTGAAATGGGAAGGAAAATGGGTGAAATGAGGTAAAGAGATGTGTTTACTGATGTCAGTCACTTGAGTTTTCTTGTGTTATGACTGTTTTGAATCAGTGTTGGAAAGAAAGAGGGCAATGGGTAGGCACTGGGAATGCAGGTGTGTGTGTGGGGAGTGTCAGTGGGTACAAATGGAAAGCAGGAGTGGGTAGTAGTGACTTGTTCTGTTATCTCCCTCAAGTCCAAACTCAGTAGCAGGTTTTGGGAACAGGACCAATGTGTGGCTATTGGGTTTTACAGCGTGACAGAGGGAGGGAGACTGGTATGGAGGGCAGACTGGAGGATCAGGGAGAGAAGAGAGCACTGCACGTGGAGTACTTCATTCAAGGTTGCTGGCTCTGGTGCTGGCAAGGAGGGAAATGGGGCAAAACCAGGATGGCAGCACTGCACCAATGATGCAGGAAGAAAACCTGTCAGCCTATGGGTATATGAGAATTTGTTCCTGTATATTAAATGCTGTGCTGGCTTAGCAGCAAACTTATGGCATTTTTACAGAGAACATCAATTAATAAGACACCTGCACTATGTTTGAAAGCTATGCTTCCTTGAAGCAGTACCAATGCTCAGATGTGAGAGATGATGCCTTCTCTAAAGGCAAGATAAGAAGTTGTTATAATTTTTTGGAGCAAAAAACAAATATGGGTCTGTGTGTCGATGTTAGGCACTGAACAACTGAGAAAGCAGTTGAGGAGAAAGCACAGATGGTGACCCATTGATAACTGGTGGCTCCTTTTTGCCCAGCTCTGTGTTTAGTTTTCAGGTTAAGGAAAAGGATTGCAGAGCCAGTAGGCAAGACAGGGTAGGAAGGTGACAGAGTGGGGTGGGCCTGTGTTGGTGACAAGGGCAATCTGCTGAGAGCAGTGTGAATGGGTCCCTGCCAAAGACCCAGGTAATCACCATAAGCCTGGAGGAATTAATATTTACTTCATGGCAACTCCACTTTTTAGCACAGTGTCTTTAGATGCAAAGATGAGACCTGGTTAATGAACCCCGTAACAAACATCCTTTAATAATCTATTGAACTATCAAGACTGTGACCCAGATGAAGACCATGTTGTTTTCTTGCTTTCTCCAAAAATGCCATCAGTGAGGGCTTGCATTGTAAGTGTTCAAGACTTATAACAATCAGAATTAGTCCATTGCTGAGAAAGGTGATTACAAGAGTAAGGTTGACTCACTCACAACTGTAAAAAAAAATTGTTTTCTTTTATGAACAAATTTTACTATGACTAACTTCTTTCAGAAAGCAAGGACCAAAAACAGAGACTGGGGTTTTTTTCTTGTTTTGTTTGTTTGTTTGTTTTTGTTGGGTTTTTTTAATATGACTTCAATCGTTGCATGGGTTTTGGTTTTTTTGTAAGTGATTTTAAGCTCTAGCTACAAACCTTTACTGATGAATAGAACCTTGTAACAGTTACAGAAGAAAAGCCAGGACATCACCCAGGTATTACAGAATGGCTTGATAACCTTAAATACTTCAGAAAGCAGCACTTTGAGATAATCTTCCTTCGGGCGTGTGTAAAGGGACATTTTCTGATCTGGGGAGAGCTGCTCACTGTAGCTCTGATCCCTTCCCTGTGAACTCCAGCTGCAAAATGCAGCATCCTTCTTTCTCAGGGCACAGCCAACTCTGCTAGTGATGAATGAGGAAGAAAGTGTCCCTGTGGGTAGCTTACACCATAATAGTCTGTTCCACTGTCCTTTATAACAGCTGTTTCAGAGAATTATGTGATTTTATTCTGAGGACAAAGAAAACCTGAGTGTGACCTGCACCTATCATTGCAATTCCAGTTAGTGAATCAGTACTCTACACTGCAAGTACAAGGGGCATCACAGTCTCTCTACATAGCAGCAGGCAAAGCAGGTAGTATTGTTTCTAGGATGATGTATGTGACATATAGCAGGGATATAAAACAGAGCTGAAAGATAACCTGAGGATAGGCACAGTAGAAAGCTCAATGTGATTCACTGTGGTTTTTGGTGGGGGTTATGAAATGACCATGTCTGTATACTGCACTATGAATACTGTGCTGAGGGTAAGCAGGTCATCTGATGCTCTGAGGTGAGATTTTTACCTCTTCAAACTCCCATCTTTTTACTGTAGCATTTCCTGAGCACTGTTTGTGTTGCATTCCTTCTTTATTGTCTCCACTGTTCACACTCCTCTGGGACATATTGTCTGTGGAACTAGTTATGTCTGCTGTAATCTCTAAAGTCTTTCAGTTTTGCAATAGACTCTGGTGTCATTAAAGACATCCTTTCACTGGCCTCCTGCAATGCTTTGCAAGGAAACACAAAGGTGGGAAAGGTTAGTACTTCAGTATAGATAATAGCCAAATGTGTCTGAAAGGAATAGAAGGTTTTGTACCTCTGCACAATGGTTATGTCCATTCTGCTCTAGAGTGGCAGCGCTCCTGCATTCTGATATCCCAGGAGCCTGCAGCTGACAAGATTCTCTATTTTATTTATAAATCCTTTCTGAATTCAGTATAGCTGAAATCACAGGATTTGCTTCCTGGAGTTTCAATAATTTCTGGTTGCCCCACAACCATATTTCTCAGTGTCCTAGTTAGCTTGCTGCTTTATCCTTATAGAATAATCTAGGTCTTTATCTGTTTGAAGAATGAGATATTACTCTTAACACTACCAAACTTCATTCAGGGGTTCTAATTATGTTGGTTTCTTCAATCATGTCAGACAAAAATTTGATACCTTGCCAGAATGCTCATATACAGACTGTCTTTTTTGACATGTGTATTTCCTGAGACATCTTTAGATTCCTTGAGTCAGGATAATTAGTGCTTTTTATCAGCTTAATCTCCAGTTTGTTTTGTGGTTCAGAAAATGGGACTAAAAATATTCTGTTTGTTTTATCATTTACAGAACTGGTATTTGAGTCTGTTTCTATTTGGCTGCATTTTATTATCACATTTGTGACACTCTGTTATCTCTGCCTTTTGTAGAGCTTTCAGTATAGGAATGATATTGAAGTGTTCATTAAAATGTTTGTTTCTAGAGACACATGCTGCCAACTTCACTCAACTGTGAATCTCTCTATTTCTCTTTTCCTTGGCAAACCCTGCCCTACTCTCTTAAAGTAAGCAGAAAACGTATCTTAGGATGAGGCCAAAGGCCAGTAAAAATCATCAGTGATCATTTCTTGTTCTTTCAGCATCTGGGAGCATCTCTGACAACCACAGCCATGAATCCTCAATTTTTTTAGTGTCTTCAGCTATCAGCCTTTATCTTTGCACTTTACTTTTCCCTACTGAACTTCTTTTTCTTTGCTAGGAAGAAGCCATGTGAAGGAACGAGTTTTGAATTAATAAAAGATCTCAGTTAAGCTTACCTCCATTGAGAGATAAATCCTCTACACCAAAGATAAAAAGGTCAAGTCTTTGTGCAGCAGAGATTGAGTGAAACTGTATCCTCTACCTACAACACATTACAGGAGTTAATACTTTCTTGAAAGTTCATGCTCTCTGAAGGTCTCCTTAGCTTACAGTGGTCAGTTGACACATTTGAAGACTAATTCCTATGTCTTTGCCAGACTTCTTAGTCAAGGGGAAACAACTCCTACCTGAATTTCAAATGTGGAAATTTTCTGTAGTTTTCCATTTTAGATGAGGGAAAACATCTTAAAAGGAGGCTTTATCAGAGGATTTTATTGCAGTGATTACTGATCCAAGAGTGGGAAGAATAATATCACAGAACCTGAGTGTAATCTCAAGGCCAAGAGAAGTGGCAACTACTGCTCTGGGGGAGTCCTATTCCTACAAGGGTCTAAGATTATTTCTTTTAGATAATTTTCCTCTCTTGAAGGAGCTCTACCTGATTAGCCCAAGATCTTGTGGTACCTAAAGGGAAGTACTTTCTTATTTTTTTTCTATAATGAATGTTTCTCCAAAAGTGTTAGTCCTTTAGCATTCTGACCATGTTGTCACCTTTCCAACCTCTTTCCACACATTCTTCTTTTCACATTGGCAGAAAATAGCTGCATCAACAACTGACTTTGGTGGCTGACAGAATTCATTTTAGAGTATGACGTCTCCTACAGTGTCATTAGTTTCAGCAGCAGTGTTCACTGCACATGCCTTCTGTCACTACTTCCCATCAGGCATATCTGCTTCAAAAGCTAAGGATATTCAAGGACAGCTTGGGTTTTTTTTGTATAATGTTTGGATAAAATATTGTAGTAGAGACATTTCAAGTAAACCCTTTAAACAGCATGCTTGTTTGCTTAGTTGAAATACTTAGTTGAATAACTTCAACTCCATGGTTTCTCATTCCTATGGAATCCAAAACTCATGCTTATTTATCATTGTTTTACTTATCTTGCCACACAAGTCTTCCTCAATATCTATTACTGAAAAAATGAAATACACACAAATCCGCCCTAGAATCAGTTGTTATGCTCTGTAGCTTCTCTAATAAACTTTGTATTTCTAAAAATAACAATAACAACATAGGATTTTTCACCACTGTTGAGTTCCAAAATTCCACCTTTCTACATGGAAGTATTTCCCATGAAGATTATGAAATGACAGGAGTAATTTGGCATCTTAGAGTTTTATTTTATTAAAGTGACTTTTCCTTTGGCTTCCCATTCTACTAGGACAGCCTCATTTTCTGCCTAGGTACAATGCACGTCTTATAAAATAAATTTTGTAAACTCACAGCAATCTGAAAATTCGGAAGTGAAAACTTATTCAGTAAAACCCATAGCATATAACTTCCAAAGGTGCCAGAGGTCTGATACATTTGGCCTGTCCACCATTGCTCATTCTTTCTTCTCCATCAACAACTCTGTTGTCATCAGTTCTCATCTACCATGGTCCATTTCTGTACTTCCTTGACACTTACTGTGGTGACAGGGACAGGTAAGCTATCAGAGCTAGGAAGTCCACCTCATGTTTCAATGCCAGATATGGTCCATCCATCAGTGATTTGGAATAGGCCATTAAGACTTCTTGCATGTTGTGAGCACCCTCTCAACACATGCCCTCTTGTCTGATAGCTGGGGGGGTGATGGAAGGAAATTAAATGTGTCCACTTACTGAATGTCATATACCTTCATGAGATACTCTAGCAAAGATTTTATCATGCTACCCAGGACTCCCATTGTAGTCTTCCACTTCAATGGAAGGAAAAAAGCCATAGAACAGCTATTTTTAGCAAAAGGTTGAGAATAGTCACAGGTGTGATATGAGTGTTGTCCTGACCACAGTATGTGTGGAAAGTTGTTGCAAGGTCTTGTGTGTATTCTTGGAAAAGCTCACTTCATAAGCTGCTATCCTGCTGTTTTACCAACCTCATGGCCTGAAAACATCTCAGCTAACTGATAATCCAGTGCTATAGTTCTCAAAGGAATGGTATTTAATATTGTTTGCCCTTTGAATAGTCTTCCTTTATCTTCTACATTTCCATTGTTCTAAACTGATGAAATCTAAATATTCTGTCTCAGTGAAAAATCAGCTTTACCTTAGATAATTTTCAGATAGCAAATGTCTGTCTGTCTAGTTACTGCACACTTAAATTTTTATTGACAAAACTGTCTTTGACAAAGGGCTAAGAAGTTAACTAAAAATAGTCAAGGCTTATGGGGATCCTGAGTTGGCCAAAGTAATTTGTCTATGTTTGTACCTTGAAGGGATCACATAAAATTAGAAAACTATCTCAGTTGAATCTCAGAAGCTAGGTTTTGTGGAAATATGAACTAGACCAAAGAAGCAGTGTTTAGGGCAAAGACTGAAGCAAATGTAAGAGTTTGTACGTCAGTTCATTGTCAGAGTGAAGCAAATGTAAGAGTTTGTATGCCAGTTCATTGTCAGATGGCTTCTTTCTCTTTAGGATTGCTCTTAAAAATTCCCAGAGAAGTTGGCAAGCCACATGCAGTAATCTCTGCACAGTTGCCTGTGCATCCTGAGGATGGGTCCTTCTTTCTGTACTTTCTTGAGGCCCGGCTCTAGGTTTCTTCTCTTCCAGAAGCCTTCCACTTCTGTGTTTGCTTGGAACCTCTGTCTCTGTTCTGGGGAAGCTGCCTGCTTTTCAGATGTTCTGTTGCCAGGCAAACTCTTGCACTCTGTCCAGAGGGATCAACTCATTTCAAAGCACAGCTGCCCAGACAAGGCTTCCTCCACGCTGTCCAGCTGCACCCTTGTGGAACACACTATACAGGACATAGTACATGATGAACAGATTAACCAAATACCATCTGTGACAAATTTTGAAGACCCAATGTAGATGATTTATGTAGGTTTAAAAAAAACCCAACACATTAGTATTACATGTGACATTCTGAGACTTACCTTCTTTTGAAGCACTTTCTGTCTGGAGAAATATAATACACATTCCTACTTGTACTGAATGCTTGTACAGAAAACAGAATAAAACAAAACCTCTGCAAGCCATAAAATGATACATAACTTTCTTTTGTGTTATTAAAGTAACTTCAGAGCATACTAGTGATAAAATGTACTATCTATTTGTTACTTATTAAGGAAAATGTTTGCTCCTTGAGAGATAAACAGTGCACTTTTTTTAAAGGTTTTCAATGCTGTAGTCCTTGAGCCATCTGTGTCATGCTACAGTGCCCTCAGCCTAGATGTGTTCTGGCAGAAAAAAAAAGAAAATATTATGTATCCCTTACTGGTCACCCATCCAGAGTACTTGTCAAGTATGAGGTTGCCAATAAATGTGAAAGCAGGTGTTTGTTATAAGATCTTCCTAGCTGACACCATCCAGCATAAACTGGGTTTCTACTCTAAAGGGAAATGCAGGGAAGATTGTGTAATGTTGTTTTTCTCTCCTTCAGTGTTTGTTATTGATTTCAATTTGAAAAGAAGCTGTGAATATTTTGAAAATAGTAAATCTTTGTCAAAATAGCTATTGACAAAAGGCTTCAGAAATTGAACAATCAAAATTCTGAAGATGCAGACTGCATGGTGTTAAAGGTTTAGAACAAACTAGATAATTATTTTTTCCAAACCATTGAATTTTTTCCCTTTTCTTTTTGCTAAGTAATAGCCTATTATAGACACACTAAAGCACTGAAACATTGGACAACTAATCATACTGAGTGATGAGGCAAGGTATGTTCTTGACAACTACCATTCAGTAAATATAGCTTAAAGTTAAATTATATATTTTGAAAAACAGCGCTTGTTTTCAGGACATTTTAATCCATTAAAAACTCTGTCACAAAACATCACTGATGCCAAGAATTTACTAGGTATCAAAAATGAGGTATTTCTGTGGATGGAGAGAACATCCATACACCCATTAGACTGGACTAAGAATTTTTTTTTTTTTTTTTAATTAGGAACGTGATATTTGATCTTCGAGTTAAATAAGTGAGAATGGTTCGAATCTATAAACTCACAGAGAATAAACTGGCCACTAAATGCACCTAGCATGGCCAAGTTTGAGAGGAAGGTGATGCATTACTTGCAAGCCATTTCAGTAAGCATAAAGTCATAAGTATTTTACCTTGACTTTCTGCCTTCTCTTGACAGCTTCTATTATTAAGATTTGTACTTTTCTTTTCCTCTTCAGTTCCCATCCCCCAATTTGCCTTCATTAATTTATCTTAGTAATGTGTGTAAAGCTCTTTTAAAATATATTCAGGTTTTTTTACCTGTAGTATAGGAAATTGTCACTTTTTTTTTATCATTGCGCGAGTATTTTTTTTCTAATTCTGTCTAATATGCTGATATTGCTTTATTTTTCAAAATGTCTAAAACATTTACTAATTTGACATTTTCTGATATTAGACTAGATCTCATGTTTCCTTGGAAAAGACATGGGTTTTTTTTATCTGTCACAGCTCTAGGCAAAGATTTTAGTCAATCACTAGTTTTGAAAGTATTTAGCGGAGGAGAAATAAAACTGAACATCCTTGGTGGGCTTTTTTTCCCCAAAATAATGTAATCTTCTTTCCTCATTGTTGTTCTCATGCAGCATCCTTGCATTGACAATGGTAATGGCTTGTTAGTACACAATGTTCCTGTAAGTTTATTACTGTTAATAAGCCACAGTTTTATGGCTAACACATAGAGTATCTGTATAGCTCCTGTGGGTTATTTGAGCCTCTTCTTTCATACACAAGAAGAATGGAAGACACCTGTCTGTTCTCCTGATAGGAACATTTTGTTCTGTTTTTACCTTTCTCAGAATTTCTCCAAAATGGCCATTTATGGGATGAGTTTTGTCTACTGTGCATGCTCTTGGCAACTGCAGCAATACTAGTGCAAGTACCCCAAGAGCTGGAATATTTCTTGTAAAAAGATAGAAATGAATCCCAACTGACCCAAATCTTTTTTTATTGGCTTTTCGGTTTGTCTTCTCAGACTCTGCCCTGGTTTATATGTTTAAATTCACCCTAGAGAAGATAAATGAGGCCTTTCTGACATGGATGCCACAATAAAGAGGAAATTAAGGCATTTCTACCACTACAAGAATGAGGAAGTGCCTAAAGGTATTCTGGCAACAGAAGCTGACACACAAGTAATCACAAACTCAAACTTGACACACAAGTGATTGCAATGTCACAGGATGTTGCAGATGGCCAAATTAAGAAAGGATTCCTATTTAGTATTATACATATATTTAATAATATAGTCACAGATAACCATTAAAAGATGTTTCTGGTTCCTGAAATCCCCGTGCTACTGGAAGTATTTGCCATGAGGAGGATAGCTCTATACTTCTGTCTGCTTTACCTCATCTCTCTGCAACTAGTCACACTCAAAAACAGATGACTGGGTGCATGAGCCTTTGGAGTAACAGTTGTTATAATGTGGTTGAGACTTTCAAGTTGGCCTTCATTCTGACCTTCTTCCTTAATCAATACTTATCTATTCTTCCTGGTTATTCTTTTTCTAAATGCAGACAAAATTACTGTTGTAAGTACAGCGTGAGAGATGCTGTACTTTCAAAGAGATGTGTTTTCACTGAACAGAAATTTTGTGTTTGGTGTCAGTAATCATGTGCCTATAAATTGGAAAACTCTGCTACTGAGAAGGGAGTGTACCATCACTATTTACCTTAATTAAAGGACATGCAGTTGCTTTTGTATATCTACAGATCTATGTGACTTTAGGCTGCTCAAACATGTCCTAAATCTATTGGCAAAAAAAAAAAATATTGTCTAGTAAAAAAGGCTGCGTTCTCCCTTTTTCACAAGTTGTGCTCCTTCCATTCTTATGTCCTAGCAATTTGCTACTGCCCATCTGTGACACGCAGGTCATATAGTGTTTTGACTCAAACAATCTAAGACGTTAAGACAATCAAGATAACCTGTTGTCTGACTGGAGACATCTAAACAGTTGAGCAAGGCTAAAGAAATATTTCAACATCACCCCCTGCAGTGCGTGTGCCTGAGATTGGAGATGGGGAGAGGTCTGAAGCCAGCACTGAGAGTGCTCTGATATTTGGTGAAGATAAAGGACTTTTCAAATAAATGAACCCTGAAGCCTCTGTTGATTTACAATGGCTGATCTCTCCAATTTTTTGCTTTAGAAACTCTGTTTTGCTACTGTAATAAAACATTGTCGTGCATGTGGCATTTGACCTCGTTTGTGTCTTAATTTCACCATTTGGGGATCACCTTTAAGCCTTTCATGAAAAATTACCATGTATCCTTTACTGGATCGTGACACCATCTTTTAGTTTTTGATGTGTGTGGAATTCATTCGGTTTGTTACCATGCATCAAATAATCACAGAGAGAATGTTCTCAGAAGGCTAAGGAGTTGCAGTTTTGTGAAAAAAAGATCTATAACTATCATTAAAGTATCCCCTATATTGATTACAGGCTACTGCATTATTAAAATACTAAAATAAATGATACTGATGCATAAATGGCTGGAACTCACAAAGGATGACACAGGTACCCATTAAGTGGGAATAAGATTGTCAAGAACAAAATATTGTCATTGAATTTATAATCCATACTTTGGGTATATAATGCTACTTTGAAACTTGGAGACAAAACAAACAAACAAACAAAATTTAGACTAATCTGGGGGAAAAAGTACATTCAAATTTCAAAATAATGCAGAGAAGTTGCCTATTTATTATTCGTGAAACTGCATGTTACATAAAGACTGGTAAAACATAGAAAGGTTATGAAAATTAGTTTCAAACCCTACTTTGTTCAACCAATAATATATAGTTTTGGTGTTACGAAAGTTTACATGTGGGCTGTTCATACTGCAAGGGTGATCAGTGGGATGTGGGGTGACAAAAGCCTTTCCTTCCCTTTTTGCTCCCAATCATTCAGATGCAACTGGTGCTGCTAGGCTGACCTGCACATATAAAGCTGTTGAATGGGAAACCCTCCTCGTGTGTCTTCAGCCTACCCATTGGTGTGTGAAGAGGGGTCCTGCAAAGAGAGGAGCCACCAAAAAGCCTGCTGTAGCACAGCAGAGAATAAAGGATTACTCCTGCCTTTTTTGGCCTGAGGGTTTTTTGGCCTTAGCACCAGCAACACATCAACACAGCCTGGAATAGTGTTTTGCTCTGCAAATGCTATAAGGGGCACTTCCCCATCAACCCTTGTGGAATACAGCAAAGCATGGACAACTCCAGTGCTTATTGGAAATTATTTTAATGCTAGGTGGAGAGGTGAAGTTGTTGGATTTATCTCCCCAGACAAACCACCTCACTTCATTATCTCATATGTTTAGCAAAGCATCCTAGCAAACATGTGGATTCAGTATTGATCAGGGGGCTCTCTTGTCCTGTATGGTGACATCTGTACTGTGTGTAACAGGACTATCACCTTAGGAGAAAAACACACAGTCTCATTTTAGTAGCATCTCCAATATGTTGTTGAGATGTAGGTCAAAAGGACCCAGAAATATAGGAGCTGAGTGAGCAGAAAGTGATGAGTGATGCATGTAACTACCAGTCTTTCTTCTTATGGAGCTATGTCAAGCTGCAGTCAAGCAGTGAGAGAATGAAAAGGATGTGCAGACCAGTCTGTTTCTTTATATTGCTGGGTTATTTTCATAGCATTCAAGAGGATTAATTGAGCAAAGAGCAGGGCTTCTCACCTGTAATGTATTTGTTCATAATTCAGTAAACGTGGCAATATCTGTTTAAGAGAAACAAAGAAATGAGAGGAAATTTCAGCTTCCTTAATTTTCATATTCGCTAAGGTCAGGTTATGCCTTGCCAAAATTGTGCTTGAAGTATCTCCTTCAATTAAATAGTTTAAAGGAAGACAGTCCTTATGCTTCAGAAGATGTAGTATTTAAATTACTTCAGCACACACTTGAAAGAAAAAGTGCTGTCTTCCTCTTGATCAAACAACCTGATGGTGCATTTCCTAATTAAAGGCTGTTTTATAAAATGTTGCTTAAGAGTGGTTGTTAGTTAGACTTGCAGGTCATTTGGCAACGTGGAACATTGCAGAAAGATTTCTGTTTATGAAGTGCTAAATACCATCTTACAAAAACAGGACATTAGCATGCATCTCAGATCTTTATTTACTAGGTTCTACTGTTCTCTAGCATAATTTAATTCATTTCTGCAGTGTGTCAGGTTAAACTCACTGGCAGGAATTATCTGAAGATTTTCAAAGTGTTGTCTTGTTCTATGTGCTCCCATGGAAAACTGCATTTTTTCTTGTCAAAAATCTCAGCTTTTAGCCTCTGAAATGCCTCCATTCCCCTTTAGACACAGTTTAAAATATGATTTGATAGATCTCACTGATGAAAAAAAAAGAAGATGCCAATAGCTAGCTCAAATAATAAATTAAATCTTTCTATGAGTGTTTCCAAGTGAACTTCTACTCAAGGTTACATTTATTACAAGGTCACAATTGCTTTTATTTTTTTTTTTCCTGAGGACTGGAGAAAAAGGAAAACAAATATTTTTTTCTTTAAAACTGTTTTGATGATGGGCTGAAGAGTGAAGGGGCTGTCTAGAATGATCTGTGACTGCAGCACCTTGAAGTACTCAGAAGTATCAGTGCTGAGCTTTAGAACAAGAAACATAAAGTTAAAAGTTGATATCTTGATAAAGACAAAGCTAAACTCATTTAAAATTATCAGAACAGCTCTGAGCCCTAACAAATATTTCCATGATTCTTGTTAAAATTTGAGAATAACCACAGAAGATGGTGTGGATTTTTAATCCAGCTTCATGAATTTTAGCTTTCTTGCTTTGTGAAAACAACAATAACAAACAAACAAGAAATATAATCCACTATCCTTTGTAAATGCAAAAGGTACAGGAGATCCATTTTAATGTAAGAAAACATTTCCTATTCTTCACTTTTTGTCTCTTTCTGTGCACGTATAACTCTCAAGAAAATTAAGAAAATATTAATACGGTTTAAAATGCAATTTCTCAGTCTAGGCATTAGGTATACTTCTAATTACATCATATCTTCCTTGATATTTACAGGTTAAAAAGGTCAGAGATGGAAAACAGAGTGGAAAATATATTCTACATGACTATAATATTTTTTCTTTTGGTGTTCCTGACTTCCTTTCTACTTCACATGCCACATCTCAGTTCAGCTGTAGTGTTTTTCTTCTTGTCATTTTTACTGTATTTTAATGTGCAATTGTTTTTGCTGGTGACCTAAAAGCTATTACGACCTTAAATTGTTGGATTTTTTTGTTGTTGTTTACAGCACACAGATCACTATAATAAAAATCTATGAAGAAAACAAATATGGTTAAAATGATCACACTGGTTCTATCTGACAGTATGGATGTGGAGTTGTTTTTGTCTAGGATTCATTTCTATGTGAAAACGAGACGAATTCTTGTTGCTATTGAGTTAGAAATAAAGATATTTTGGAAGTAAAGTTACTTGGACCAGTTTCAAAATTGACTTTCAGCAGAAAAGCTATGTCTCTACCAGCACAGTGTCAAAGGTTCAAGGCAGCTGCGAGTGAGCTGGTGAATATACACATTTGATCACTTCTGGTGAATTTCTTGAGAGACTGTTATAGGTAGGTCTATATTATAGGTAGCTAAACTGGAAGGTTTGGGTCTATCCTCATAGCCCTTGATATTCTTTATTTACTACCAAGAAATAAAGCTGGATGGTTTTGCATGAAAAAACTTGGAGGAATGGAGCTGCCTCTCTAGGAAGGTCAGTTGGAGGAGGGGGACCATGGCATATTATACCATTGCCACAGGGGAGCCATGGCAGAAAGGCAGTTAAAGAAACCCACTCACCACCTTGCTGTCAAAAAACCTTTGTTAGGAGGTAAATCTACCCTCCTTTGTAAAAATAATAATATAAATATATATTAATCTTGTATAAATTAATAAGAAGTCATATGCAAATTAAGAAAACATCACCGTTTTTAAAAATCAAATGAATATTGTTTTGATTAATTTCTGTTGTATAAGTATTGGTCAGCCACTTATATAAGTGTTGCATTGGATTAATTTGTATAAATTAATCTGTTAATCCAAATGAACCTTTACCCTTGTCCAACTCAAGTATAAATTGCTCCATCACTCATCTCTGTCTTCTTTAAGTTGATAGTCGTGGGAAATCTGTGGGAAATATTATCAAGAGATTATTTAAAACTTACTTCAGTTTTAATCTATGGTAGGGGACCTTATTGGTCATACTAACCATTTTTTATAGTTTTCCCTAAAGTAAACTCTGTCAATCCACTCTCTCAATCAGGACATGCCATGATAAAGTTTATTGCTACATCTTTGACCTTTCTTGTCAATATAATTTGCATTGCTTGCTGAGTTTATTTGTAAAATATATTTGTATAGGGACCCTGAAAATCTGATATTCATTGCAATTTTGTGGCCAATTCATCACAATTTTTGTTGTGGGAAAGTTTTTTAATACAAAATATTTAATTCCAATATTTTGAAAGAAATTTTTTTCTTAATTTTTCCACAATGAAAAGTTAGGAATCTTACAGCAACAGATTTTTACATTTACATAAAATAACCTATTTTTTCCTTCCCATTCCCCTTTAGAACTTGCTCAAATTCTGCATAAAACTTGTTTAATTTCACACTTCTCTCTGCCATTCAGCCACCAAACTGAAGCACCCCATATTCCCTCAACTCTGGCTGTTTGCAAGTTCCAACTTTATCTTGTTATCTGCAGTTCATCAGTTCATGCATTTGAAAGCCAACAGTGATCATTAGATCACTTAGCCTCAGCTAAATATAACACCAACAGTACAATTTCACCTAGTTAAGCTCTGTAGTAAGCCAAATAACTTGTAATGGGCTCGAGCTTATGTCCCAGAACAGCCATCAGTCTTGATCTGAGAGTTTCAACAACTGGAGAAATATCATCTAATAGTTAATCACCACTGCAATTAACAAATGGACTCATTACAAGTTTGAGTATGTGTAGCTGGAAGCTTCAGCCATTGATTCTTATTATGCCTTTTGTTAGGTCTTTCTCCATTAGATGAAAGAGTCCTTTGGTGTCCAACATTCCCTCAGTTCTGCATAAAGTGTGCATTTTTAGGTCAGTCTATGCAAGAATACTACAGTAAGCCTCAAAAGATGTCACATTTGAGAACAGTTCTGCATTAATATTTGGGTGTTCTCTTTACTATCCAGATTCTGCAAAGTCTAATTAAAAGAGTTGACTTGGATGTACTATTTGGCATCTAGTTAGAAGCATTATGACTGAGAACATAAGGAGTTTTTTTAACATTGTTTTGTAAGAAAGTGAAGGTTTTTAAATTACACTTTTTGTCTTTTCCTTTCATCTTCTCCCCTCACTTACCTGACAAGCTGGGAACATACCAAATGGTTCCAGCTGTATGTAATCATTTGGTAGAAATCTCAAAGCTTTTGTAATTCTTTGGGTTTTCATAAAATAAAAAGGACAAGTGAGATCTTCTTTTTCAATTTGTTCCTCCCTCCCCTTCCCTCTCCCACCAGAGGCATGGCCTATTTAATTTGAGATTATGCCAACAAGCAGATCAGTGTCTGAGTGGTTTCAGAATCAGCCACATTAGATGCTTCTTCATGTCCAGCAACAAGGAGCTGTGGGAGCAACTTAAACAGTGATGAAGAGAAAGGGTGGTTAGGGCATGGTGGAAGGAATGGATTACAAAGGTAATTCTTGGAATCTCTGAACTGGGACAGGCTGGAAGGAAGGGATTATTCATTTTCTGGAATAAACCATTTTTCTTTGGTTTCTGAGTCAGATTGTAGAAACATGATATTTCTTTAAAAACTCGGGATTCTAGCTCTGAATATGTCAACAAACCTGGCAATATATTTGTAATGATCACAATAAAGCATCTTCTCATTATATCGTGCAGCTTCTTGTTCTAAAAGGAGTTTCAGGTAACATATTTTTGTACCTTACTGCTGTAAGGTAAATTTTTGATGTCCACTTGATACACAGCACAGTTGAAATTATTTTTTTAAAAACAATTTTCACAGCTTTTATTCTGTTTTTGTGGGGGAAAAAAAAAATAT
>JAOEGS010008580.1:0-17148 GCA_025447755.1 Corythornis vintsioides | reverse complement strand
CTGCTCTGGCAGGGGGGTTGGACTAGATGATCTTCTAGCTCCCTTCCAACCCCTGACACTCTGTGATTCTGTGACATGCCAGTGTTTTGGCTACTGCTGAACAGTGCTGGCACACTATCAAGGCTGTTTCTCCAACATTCCCTCCTCAATAGTAATCTGGTTGTGGGCAAGATCTTTGAAGGGGAGGTAACCAGGACAGCTGACCCAAACTGACTAAAGGGATAGTCCTCACCATATGATGTCTGTTCAGCAAAAGAGGCTAAGTGTAAGGATAAGGAGTGTGTGTGTGGGGGTATTATTTATTACAATATTTGTGTCCCAGAGCTACTGCTATGTGTAAAGAAGCCCTACTTCCTAGGAAGTGGCTGGACATCATCTGCTCATGGGAAACACAAAATAAATCTTTTATTTACCTTTGCTTCCATGCATGGCTTTTCTTTTCTTATACTTCCTTTTTCTTGACTGACAAGATTTTTCCAACTTATTTCCCCCACTCCCTGTTCTGCTGTGTAGGCAAGTGATAGAGCAGCTTGCTGAGCTCCTGGCATGCAGACAAGATCTGCACAACCCAGGGCTGTAAGAAAAAAAAAACCAAACTCCACATAATAGAGATTGGAAATAAAGCTCAGGTAGAAGTAAAGAATTCATAGTCTGCCTAAAGAAGAATAAAGCTAGAGAGGGAGAACACTTCTTTCTGGGAGATGGAAAGAAAGCTATAATGAAATGAAAACATATGAAAAGTTACACTCTTCACAGGGAAAAGAGCTACAAATCTAAAGATTAATATGTTCTAAACTATATGAAGTCTTACATCAACAGCTGATCTAAAACCAAAACCTTCTTAAATTACTATAACCAGTAATTTAACTGTCACTAGACTTTTTAGTATATACTCTCCTATTAATTATGCCTGAGTGAATGAATGCACATTAAAAAAAACCAAAAAAGCCCCCAACAAAACAAAACAAAACCAAACAAAAAAACCCAACAAAAACAAAAAGGTAGGTCCTGAATTTCTGTCTGTGCAAATTTTCATTTTTCTGGATTTCAGGAGAACTCTAATCAGATGTGTATCTGGAAAATAACTTTGCCCTGAAAGTAAAGATACCAGCACAAGGATTATATAGGTTGAAACTAATGACCTGAAGAATAAAACAGTATTGCACATTTTCCCACCCATCTTGTATTTATGCTACCTTTTGGTGTTCCTAAGCTACCAGGGATGAATAAACCCCTTTCTGCTCCCCAAAAACATGCTCTCTGTAGGCAAAGGCATAGGTTGCAGAGACTCTGACAGTGTCTGATTCCTGTACATAATTATAAAGCTTTATTATTGCAGGGGATTAATTCAAAAGCAAAAGCTAAAACATTTCTCTCCATAGGTCCAATGACCTGTCACTGGTAATCTTTGAACAGTTTTAAATCAACAGCAGCAGCATGGAGCAGGTTTCTTTACTTATATAAAAGTAAAGTAATTCCTTACTTTAGATCATCTCTCCTTCACTTTTTTTTTTTTTTTTTGGTAGATAACTGATTTGTCATTAGGGTAAACATACGAAATAAAATAATTATCTTGCTTGTATATGAAAACAGAGATTTGTGCACCTAAGTGTTCTGTGCAACTTTTATTTATAAATCACATCTATTTGAGGTCAGGTATTTTTCATTGCAACACAGATCTTTAACCTGTTTAAAATGATGTGGTAATAATATGGTACTCAGTATAGCTAATGTCTATATTGGTAATGTAGAGGATGAAGACTCTATGACTATTAACCTACTTACTTCCCTGCAATATTCTGTAAATACTGTACACAATTATTTAAACTAATCTGGCCCAAAATGCTTGAGATTAGCTGGCATTGATCTACAAATGGCAAGAGAAACCACACTTAACAGTATACCCTTGTGTTTGTGTGATACAGCCTTACTTCTGAATCAGAGAATAGGCTCTTCTTTTTATTAAACAGTTTCTCTTGTGGATAGAAAATTGCTCTCTGCAGAATACCATCACAGCTGTGAGTTTATCTGCAGTTGGATAGAAGTGTGCTTTGCCAGATAAATGGTGAGGCCTGAATAGCCCTTTTGTGTTCAAAAACTCTTCTGGGTGGAATATGGAACAGATTTTGAACAGGAAAGGAAAGTATTTCAGGCCAGATGGTTAATCTGATGGAGCCATACTCTGACAGAAGGAAAGAGTAGTATTTTGTAGAAAAAAAGAGAAAAGAAAGCCCCTCTGCTAAGTTAATGGAGAGCCTTGACTGTGCTGGACTCTGGGGTAATATGACAGTTCCTAATAATATGTAATGGAAAGTTGCTAATGTAGTATGACAAATTTTCATGCTGTTTTACTGTTTTAGCATCTCCTAAGTGGAAATGGCTGAGATTCATAATCTTGCAATTCTTTATTAGTTCAAGGTTGTATTTGGATCTGTGTATGTATGATCTGGAATTGGTTCACTTACTCTGTTTTCATACTTTATTATAAGATGTGTCTCATCTACTCAAAGTCCTTGTGAGGGAATTCCTTTCAAATTGCAGAGCTAGAAAAGGTTAATTCATCCATGGAAAAGATCAAAACAGAGATTATCAGCTCCCAGTACAGTATATCTAAATTTTCACCAAATGCAATAATTTATAATACTGAATTGGGGGATCAGCAACTTAGTAAAGATGAGCAAAATCCATCATAAAGGCTGGTTTAGGATGTCAGATAAATTGCATAAGAAAGCCACAGCATCTAGGGCAAAGCAACAGTGGAAGGGAGCAACAGGTATTCCTTTTTGAGACCCACATTTCCTTCTAACTTGTCCTCTCAGAAAGGCTGATACACTTAGCAATAAGATGCCTGTGGTTTCTGAGTGGCAGTGTCATCTGGTCCTCAATGAGATTACTCTTTAACCTCTTTGATATCTAAGTTAAGAAAGAAAAATGCAGTCTGGCATGCTGCCCTCAAAAAATTGCCAACTTTTTCACCAGAGAGTGGTCCTTGAGAAATAAAGACCTAGTTTACACATTGGTGTTTTATTAAAAGGAGAAATTCCACTCATTAGAAAATGAGTGTAAATCTCCAAATGCATAACATATATATGTGGTTTATGGAAGTTCTAATTAATTTCTTGTTCTTTCAATGTGATCAATGAACTTGAAGGCATTTGAGAACACTGTATGACATACACTACTCAGGCAGCCTCCAGGCCAAGTTGCTGCAGTGGGTCCTTCCTTCCCAGCTGGAGGGCTTGGAGTCTGGTTTTGTTGAATCTTGCCACGTTCCTGCTAGCCCATTGCTGCAGCCTGCCTTCAGGCATATCAGCTGTGTCCCCAAATTTACTGTGATCTGCAAACTTGGTGAGATGACAGTCCATTGCCTGCTCTGGATCACTGATAAAGACACTCAACAGGAGCCATCTGGTTGTCTATTCATCTGGACAGTGATGTTCTAGGATGATTATGTAAATACTATGTGAGACAGTGTCTTCCCACAGACAAAGTAAGTGACATCCACTCCTCTTACCTTATTTACAAGTGATGTGTGTGGCTGCAATTACATACGGGTTTTTCTTCAGTCAAACTCTCTGAAGTGATGATAATTTACAGAAATTCCTCCTCTGATGGGGAAAAGTAACTAAGAGACCAAACCTGAGTTATTAAACTGCTAAAGCTGTTGATCATAACAAGCCCTTTCACTGGGAATCACAGAATCACAGAATGCTAGGGGTTAGAAGGGACCTAGATCATCCAGTCTAGCCTAATCCCTCTGCCAGAGCAGCATCACCTAGACTAATCCCCCAAGATCCAATAAGAAATAAATTCAGAATATACACATACCAATATCCAGATGATAAACACTGTTTATGTGACCTTTCTTCCACAGGTATGTTTTGGATTTTACGACGGATTTATCACAATAAAAGTTGAATTTAAATATGAAAGAGCCAACCATTTAGATGTCTTAATTTCTGGCATTTGGTTAGGGCTCATCTGTAGTGCAACAGGTTGAACTGTAAGGTGTAGGCAATGCAGTTACTCCATGGAGATGTCAGTGAAGTGCTTACTCAAAGGACTGCAGGCAGTTTTGATGCTTGAGCCACTGTAGAAACTTCAGTGAAAACAATATCCTCAGACATTTATGTAATTGTACAAGATGCTTTTATCTTCTTAAATGCACACTGACAGTTTATTATTCTCTTCTAGTTGTGCAGGCGTCAGAGTAGCTGCTCTGAAACATGCTATTATGTGTATGGAACTTTCTCAATGAGGTTGTTTTGAGGTAGATATATGTATTTAATACATATTTATGGTTTTAAACCAGAATTTCGGACTGCTATCCTTTACAGAGCATAATAATTATGTTATTAATGGCTTATAGTTGAGTCAACATTGCTTCAAGAAGCCTTTTTATGAAGTCCATAATCTTGCAGCATCATTCTTGAAGTGGAAAACAAATGCAATGCATCTAATATAATTATCAGTAAAAATTCCTTAAATACGGTTTGGTTTACTAGGTATAAGGTTATTGTTCTTTTGGGATCTGGAAATAACTGTGTGGTCAAAATGTTTCTTATCTTGGGTAGGCTGTTAATTTATTATCATTAGTTAATTTAAAAACACTTTAGTAGTTTTATGAGCTGTCTAAGTAAAGAGAAGAATGCTACCAGCAGCAAAATATTACTAAATCCTATGTACAGAAAGGATTTGACACCATTATTGAGTCTCTCCTCTTCCAGGTAAGAGGTTTTATTTTAATATGTGAATTCCTCTTGCTACACACTTCCTTTCAAGCACAAGAATGAATACTACTTAAATCACCAATAACAACAGAACATGGAGTTCTATGCATTTATATGACAGGGCTCTTGCTGTGCTTTCACATTGAGGTTTTTGACATTAAGTGGATCATGTCTATGAGCACAGTGGCTACGTTTCTGCTGCCAAAATTCATCTTGAGAATGGTTTAGAAGTGTAGCAAAGCACCAGCATCCTTACAGAAACCTGGCCTATATTTATTTTTACCCAGACAGAGGAAGCAGAAAGACTGCCAGACACTGACATATGCAGACAC
This sequence comes from Corythornis vintsioides, assembly GCA_025447755.1. Lineage (NCBI taxonomy): Eukaryota > Metazoa > Chordata > Aves > Coraciiformes > Alcedinidae > Corythornis > Corythornis vintsioides. The sequence continues at coordinate 12,086 of JAOEGS010008580.1, read as the reverse complement.
AAGATTCAGCACATAGATTAAGAATGAAGGTCTATTACCATGTAATGATAATGGCCAGTAATGGCAATGGCCAGTGCCAGCTGTTTAAAAGAAAGATGAGAGAAAACCAAAATATGAGACAGTGGCTTTTGGAAGAAATATTCTTCCCCTAATAGTTTAATACTTCCCTCTGTCCCAGCAAACAGTCTGGTTCATAGAGGCTGAGATGTGGCTGCTGCATCCAGATGACAGTGGGAGGCTTATGTATGAGGGTTAAAAGATGAGAGGGAACCTGTGATCTTTGAGAAGATCCTACATCTGAAATTTAACCTGTAACTATAGCTGGAAAAGGGCAGACCATTTTGATGAAACTTTGTGTTTTTGTGTATGAGAACATATCTCACAAAATCTCTAGTTGTTTTAATTCTACTATAACTGCTGTCATTATAATAATATTTTTACAGGTTTGATCCTTTTCTGGAACCTGACTGTTCTACTAGTATCAGAACTTAATTGCAGTAGGAGGCTGCATATTTTTCATGTTGGGTGAAAAGGTTTTCTTATTATCAGTTATATTTCAGCCTTTTTTTTTTTTTAGACAATTCCCTTGTGTTCTTTTTCTTTTTTAATGAATAAAGGTACTTAGCAGACCCCATCTAATGTATCTAAACTATTAATTTAATTTGGTTTTATTCTGTGATTTTTCTGCTGCTTGTTTCCAGAGGAAAATTGTCCTTGTTTTTCCCTTTTTCCTAGTTAATCAGTTGTCCTTGTTTTGCACAACCTCTCTATTGATATTTTTTTCTTGAGCTATGATGACCAGAGAAATTAATATAGTAATTGACTTTGACATTCATTATTAAAAACCTGAATTCTATGTACTGTTGTGAATAACCAAGTTGGTTGAAGACAATTATGTGCATGATTCCAGATATATATCATGGGTGGTAGATGTGAGATTAGAAAAGGCCAGTGGTTTTGCCCTGCACTGACTAAGCCTATCCATCAGTGATCAGGATTTCTCACTGTCCACATGCACTGATTTATGACCACATAAAGAAACTAAGATTTTAAGGTGTCAATGTCTTTGTAGCTTTTGGAAGAACTTGTGAGATTGAGGTATCAAAATGTTGATACCAAAACATTGCAACCAAAACTAGAAATGTACAATTATTTATTTTTTTTAAAGTTTTTGATGGATTGAATATTTTATCAGGGAATAAAAAGATGCCATCAGAGCACTCTACCTTTCATGTGAAAAAGTTTATGTTTGATACAGATTTCAGCTTTTGATGAAGCTCTCTAGTCATGGGTAAGCAGAGAGTCTTTATTTGCACCAGAATACTGATAAGTAATCCAAGAAAAGTTTTGGTTTATTAGAGTTAAATGACAGCCACAGTCATCCCAGGGAATGTGAGCCACGCTAAGTGACTCAGGGAATGAGCAACACAGCACAGCACAACATAACTGCCTTAGAAAACTGCTATAAATAATGATTAGGATGAAGATAAATGTACTAAATAAGGACATAGGTGGAGAGATTTGATGATGCATTTTGTAATACATATATAAAAATGGTCTTAAGTGCTTGATAGGCAGCTTATAATATTCTGTATAACATTGCCCATAATGAAAAAGTATGAGAGTCTTTAGATTGCAGCCACATGGGAATGGCCATTTATCTAGTACTTGTGATGACAGTGGTATTGTTGCTGTGTGTACCAGATGGAGCTATGTGCAGCATATGTAGTCAGGTCAGGAGTCTTGGCAGTAAAAATGCTGGGTCAACAATATTATTTGTATTATTCACTATCTTTTTTATAGCTTCGTTAGGTTCTACATGTGAAGTAATTGCAACGTGTAAACTCTTTTCTTTATTAATAACCAATTCCTAATTTTGGCTCAAATATTTTAACTAAATTTTTTTTTTCCCCCTAAATGTATAATTTTGTTAGAAGCACAAAATTATAGAGAAATATATAGATTAGATTTAATATTGGATTTAATGCCTTTTGGGGGTTTTTTGGCAAATATTTTCCAAAAAGAGAATTCTTCCAGGTAATATTTTTTTCCTGAATTATACTGAAATATTTATTTAGACACTACATGACATACTTTACTACATAATTATTCCATTATGAAAGATTAATTATTCAACATCTTAATATAAAGTTTTGATTCCAGAAAAAAAGTGTCCATAATGTGGGCAGAGAATACAGGATTGGATGTTCAAGTTATAAAAATGCCATGATTTGCCCAGACCTATTGGCATTTTAAACACTTTGGACCATTCTAGGCACTGCATGACAACTACAACACTTTCTAAATGGTGGATTACTGTACTTTTCTCCATGCTTAATTACTCTGACCACATAGTATTAATAATAAAATTCACATTAAAAACAAACAAAGAAAACAACAAACCTTTGTGATGATTTACCCTGCTTACCTCAGGAAGTGATTATTCCCTCATATATATGATCTTGCCTCTGAGCAATTGCTAACAATTTGATAGTATAGAAATCCACAGTGAATTGAATAACTTTAAGCTCATGAAGTCAAGAAGATTAACTCTTCTTGGTTTGATAGTTAAGTTCTGTGTGATGCTCCTACCTGAATCTTGGAATATACTTAAACTGGGCTGCAGGGAAAGCAACTTGCATAGTAAATGAGTGAAAATTTATTTTCCTTCCCTAAAAAATATATTTACTTTTTTTTTTTCTATTTTGCCTTCTGATTTTTTTTCCTAGGCTTTTAATATTTTCAAGGGCTTGTTTTTATTTGTTTGCGAGGCAAGATTTTTTGTTTTGTTACTGATAACAAATTTTCTGTTACCAAAGCTATGTTTGCAATTGTTCCTTACAAAAAAAAGAATTTTCTTTATTTAGTGCAGTTATTCTCAGTAATGCCAACGGTGTGTACAGAACAGCTATAATGGGATGACACCTACATTTGATTTTGTCTGTCATCTTTATAACAATGTGTCACTTGTCACATCTGTTTGATTATACAGATCTACATGTGTATCAACAATGTGGATGAAGACAAAAGGTTTCAGATTTAGAAATCATTTTCTCTTCAGAGACAGACTGTCTTCATTACACGAAAGCTGTAGTACAGATTTGAATTGTACTAGAAATGAAACAAGAATAAGACTTGTACATAGAGTTGTGTTCTGAAAACAATATTCAGAAGCATTTAAGTTTTTCACCTTTCTGCCCTCTTACCTCTGTTTGCTCTAAACATAATTCAAATTTTCAAAACCTGTTGTGGCTCTGGACAGCTGTGGTTTAGAAAGATATAGAATGTACAACTTTTCAAAAATGCAGGATTGTACTCTATGAAAATGCCATTTATAGGTACTTCAAATTTACTGATATATTTGTTTTGTAGTTCCAGAGTACGTGAAACATTTTGCTTGAATTAGACATTTAATTAGGAGGAAAATCTCCCTTGCATTATCACTGTGGTAAAATCAATTTCTCATGGCTTGCACTTCAATTCCTTTCAGCCATTGTGACATGCAGCTGAGTTCAGAAGCCCAAGTGAAATGCCAGGGCTCTCAAAATGGGAGCTAAGTGCCTGTGAATGAAACTGGTAGTTACTAGCATGTATTAACTGGTCACTGGAAAGCACTGAAGTGATAAGACATGGCCTTATCCCAAACATGAAAACACTTATGAGCATACCTTGTAAACAGAGAGACACAGAGATGCTGAACCTATCCTACAGCTCAGCATCAAAATCAGGTCAGACTTTTATTTCAAAAGAAAAACAAGACAAAAAGGGGAAGAAGAATACATTTATCTAGAAAAGAATCCACCACTGATACATTACTTGGGAACCAGATGAATCAGAGAGCTGAAGGTTCTAATTCCTATATATTCCTTGCATAGGAATGAGAGATTGATACGAGTGATTTCTCTCTTCTCTCCTAGGAAGTGAAATTACAAGTCTGGACTGCTGTTTTTGACCTCTGAACTGCACCATTCTCCAGATGACGAGGTAAGTTTGAGAATATGTTAAAAGTGAGATGTCACAAGTAGAAAAGCAACATAATTCCCTCTCGATATTTCAGACAAGTAAGTTGTTAATTATTATCTAATTAGAGAAAAAGATGTAAGCAATAAAATAGTCAGTCTAGGTTACAGGTTTAATGTGCTAAAATTATTCCTGAACTGTAGGTTTGTGTTCCACACCAAGACTTGGAGTACACTACTGAGGCCTGGATCCTGATTTTATAATCTCCTTGTAGCAGCTGCCACTCAGTCTTTCAAATCACACACATCTGATGTCAGGCTATTGTTCCATTAAGGTGCAGCTCAGTGATCCTTTCAACTCAATCTCTTTTAATCTTGCAAATCAAATAAAGCTCAGTAATGCAGATAGTATGTCAAAAATGTCCTTACTTCATTGACCGTCCCTGTGGCAGTCTACTTTTGAAATAATTTCTCAGCTAAGTTCAAATATGGTTTGTAAACCATGAAACATCATTGAGAAGTGCTTGGTGCACATCAATAAAAGGAGAAAGATAGCCAACAGGTATTGTCATAATAACTGCAGGTGTTTTCTGCAGCAGAATTTAGATGTACATAAAAATAAAATCAGATATCATGTGCGTGCTACTGATGCTAGATACAACCTCTTTATAAAAAACACTTTCAGATTTGATTTCTAGTGATTTATCAATAGGCAGAATAATAATTAAGACTGCTAAGTAAGTCTGATACTACAAATAAATGGATGTTGCAGGTCTCTAAGCACTGTAGCCTGTTATGAATTTTATCCTTGGTGGTAAATATTTTCATTGGCAATTTTTAAGACATAAAAAAGGCATCAGCTTGATACAAATCATATGCATATTTGAGGTGCCAGCAGTTCTTTCTCATGTGCTTCTAGGAAGCAATATTTAGATAGAAGGGGCATTGAATAGAATAATAGAATCACAGAATAGATTCATAGAATGCCTTGTGTTGGAAGGGACCTCTAAATGTGGCCCAGTCCAACCCTCAACATAACAGCCTCCAACTCAGATAGACCTGCCTAAGCTTAGTGGGCCAGGAAGCAGGCAAACACTTGGCACCTCTGCTACTGAACAGCATTGAAATGGGGCTTTGATTGTGCTCATGCTATGAAATATTCATGGCATCTTTACATATTTAAAATGACACACTGAATATATAGAGTGAATATGTGAATGTCACATCAAGAGTGACAGCCAGAATATATTCTTGACATAGCTTTTTTTTTCCTTTACCAGTGGAGTTAAGGTAGGTTTGTCAGTAGGAGGTTTACAGCACTTAACCCTGGTGCAAAGTCAATCAGGTGAATACAGATGTCAGAGAATCAGAGAACCACAGAACTGCTGAGGTTGGAATGGACATCTGGAGGTCATTTAGCCCAAGCCTTTAATCAAAGAGGGCCAACTGAAGCCAGTTTTCCAGGACCATTTTCAGATGGCTTTTGAAATATCTCCAGTGGTGTAGACATCACAACCTCCCTGGGCACCTCGTGCTAGTGTATGGCCACTGTCACAGTGAAAAGTGTTTTCTGATGTTCAGATGGAAAATGGTAGAAATGTACTGGATTTGCTGTCCCAAGCTGTGCCTTTGCACAGGGCATGATGGTGCTGGATGTCTCAGCTGAATCTGTGCATTACCCTGATTAAGATATGCAAGATTTCATAGCCTTTATGATCACAATACTGCTCTTTTTCTTTGGGACTGAAACACATTTATACTGCATTTCTTTAAAAAATCAAGGACAGGTATTTAGCCCTGCCTCATCTTTTATTGCATCCAGCATGCAGATTTCTGTCAGAGTAGGAAAGCAGTGTAAGTGCAAACCTGCTCCTTATGACTGTTAGAAATCATCTTCTTGAGACTAGGATTTTAAAGGAATTAAACTGGTTACCTGTAAGCCTTATTCCTTAAAATTCCTTTATTAATTCCAAATTGGTTTTTTTGGAATTAATAATTGTAATTATTAATTCCAAATTGTTTGTTTGTTATTTGATATCTTTATGTAACTGAACACTTTCTAGACAGCTCCTGTTATAAGTGCTGATCTCTCTGTTAGCTCCTTCTGCTTCATTAAAATTACTGGCCAGCAAAAGCATACTCAGATGAATGACTGGTAACAACTGGTGGTACACCTGCCCTGGAAAATGTATTTTTAAATTTATATATAGATATACTTTTGGAAGGATAAAACAGTATCGTTCTCTAGCAAAGAAATTCAAGGAGACATGGTGTTTTTATTTCATTCAGTTATTGTTTAAAATCAGCTTGAAATGATAAATATATGCTCAGTGTGCAGTCATCCATCATCCAGTGGCACATACTGCAGTGAAATGTTCTTCTGAAAGGGACACAGAAGAAAAGCAGGACTGAAGGGAAGCTTTGCTCCACAGTAGTAAATCACTTGTAAGTTGTCTCTAGTGGTGTTGCAGATATGGAGGTTTAGATACAATTTTGCTGGATGAAATATTTTCTTTTGATTTGCCATACAGAAATTTCAGCCATACTATTTGTTATATCTGTGGGCTGAGGTCATGCAGGCATGCCAACATATATGACTTCAACTATAATTATTTAGTTGAGATACAACTGTTGTAAAAGCAGTAGTTTGGTTGTCTTTTTAGAAGTCACAATAACTGTGAAAAAAAGATCAAACCTTTAATTTTAATGGACCTACAGACAGAAAATCAGAATTCTAACCACTGTCCAATCCTTTGCTATCTAATAGTGGTTTAGGGTGGATTTGTCAGAAAAGTGAAGTATAAAGTAGCAGAATTCTGAAGAAATCTAGCACTTAAAACTGTAATTTCTCTAAAAAGTTCCTCTGCTAACAAGAAAGAAGACATGTGAAAAACAGATGTATTGCCTATATAGGAAGGATAACAAATATTATTTAATACATCTGGGCAAATACTGCAAGAAACTGCTGTTTTCCAATTACCACTTTTGACTATGCTGAATTCTCCTTTATGTACACTTTCTACAAGAAAGATATTAAACTGAATTGTTAATGTAAATATTGCAGGATCAGAATTTCAATGTATATGATTACCTCATACTTAATTTATGGTTATGAATTCTTACAGTAAAAAAATCTTGAATTTATATGTGTCCAGTCATAATTATTTTGAAAATATCATATTTCTTATTATTATTTTGTAAATGTATAGAATCTTTGTGGCAGACATTTTTAAGTAGAAAGACTTAAGTTTGCTCAAATATGCTAATTGGAATGTTATTTTTTTTCCTATTCTGATTATCAGTCAGTTCTTAAAAATTAGAAGAAAAATAGTGAAATCAGAAACAGAAACACTTCTTCAGGAGCATTAGTCTAATCAATAAAAGTCTGAAGAGCTTTCTAGGAAATTTCTGACCTACTGCCTTGATTAAGAATAAAGTCCAAAAGGAAAAAAAAAGAGCAAGTTAAATAGAAATAATAATTTTAATTATTTCAAATGAATCTTGACTACCTACAGAGCAAAAGGCTTTTCCCATCCTGATAAGAAATACTAATCAGCATGCAAAGATAGAGCACTATTTGGGAACAACCTTAATAGATGTTCTTAATAGTATGCTAACAAATAAAAATAGTTGCTGATTTTTTTTTTTCTACCTAAAGCAAACAAGTGTTTATCTTTGTTTCTGCATAAGAACATCAAGAGTATAACATTGCATCATTGAAATTTCATTTTGGTAAATTTATGTTGAAAGTAAATACTAGAATAGTGTAGGAAGTAGTTCATTATGGGCAACAATTATCTTTCAGGCTTATAGTGTGCTTATAAAGTCAGATTTGTGGTATTACTAAGTGTAGGATGAGTGACAACACTGAAAGTAGAATAGAAATTTCCTGTGATGTTTTCCATTAGTTTCTTTTCAGTTTTTGTGAATCCTGGGATATCTAAAATGCATTGGAAAATGCATGTTAAGAAAATAACTGATGATAATACTGATGCCATTACTGTCATGATGTTTGTGGTTAGAGGTGATGATATTCTATTAATGAAGTGGAAAATGTATATTTTATGGTAATAGTATTTAGGATTATAGTTAAATAACTACTTGAAAGACTATGAATAATAAAGGTAATCATTCTTCCCCAAGTTTGTGTAGTATTTGGTGCACTAGTGAACACTGGGGCTTCTAGGTGCACTACTGGAAAGTGAATTATTAATAACATGTGAAAAGCTTTGAAAAGCATTTGAAGAAAATACAACTTGGTATGAGCAGGTGCAATTGTTATTACTTCCATGCAAACCAATGCAATTATATAAAAAATTATCAATGATTTACTATTCCAGTTTTGTTTCAGTTTTATCAGTTAAGCTTTGTCTGAGTAGGCTTCAATTATTTTCAAATGGTTATTTATTTTTCTTTATTCTTGTGCATCAGTTCTGACAGATGCTGATTTCTCTAAAGGATATTTTTTGAGGGATCATTTAGTAAAATTCATGTTGCAATTTCTGTGGAAATAAACCATACTATGTCTTGTGTACTATATAGATTTTACTTAGGAGACCTCCAGGGAGAGTGACTGAGTTTACTGGGAAGCATACTGGTATTTCTAGGGCACGCTGAGAACACTGGGGAAGCCTAGAAGAGAGCTGGAGATACTGGAGGGATCATTTTTTTTTACAACAATGTACTTTCATAATCCCTTTGTGCAATTGAGTTCAGGAAGATTGTGTCCTACAGACAAAGTCTAGCTCTGAGATCATGATATTACTACATACAGCTCAACACTTTCTGATATATATACACCTGGGGAGCCAATATGGCTATTTCAAAAGCTAGCATTTCAAGGATGCCACACAGAAGTTGCTTTCATTGGAGATGTTGTTAATTCATAAGCCATAGATTTCAAGGCCTGAAGAAGATGTTACAGCCATTGTAGTCTACACCACAGCAGACATGCAATTTTACCTGGTGTTATCTCTAAGTTGAAGGAGTGTATTGGAAGTACTGCACATGTTTTAGGAGTGTGTCCAATCTGAAGCTCAAGATTTACCTCATATAACATATATTCATTGAATATCAATCTTTCTCATAAATGCCAGCATTGCTCCTTGCTTCATTGTGAAATTAAATAAAGGTCTGATTGTATTTGATGTCTGAAAATGAAAGGCACTCTAAATATAAAATAATCTAATATCACGTTTATTATTTAGTATTTTCAATTATAACACCCTCAGATATTAGGTGCAACTAACTATGGTGATCTTGCTTCTAAGATTAAAAAGTATTTGGAAATGTTGAGTTTGTCTTATATGTAATTGATGCAGAAGCCTCCTTTTATGAATGCTCTCTCCCACCTCACAGTTGTCTAGCATGGTATCTTCTTTTGTATTTTACTATAACACAAGGGTTTGGTTTTGTTTTTCTTTATCTTAACCAATAAATATATTTTAATCAGTAGGGTTTCTATGAATGGTCCAGAAAATATGCTTGTCTTTGCACTTAGATAACTAACCTTCATTAAGGCCCTGGTTCAACAAAGGCCATGCTTAATTTTAAGCATCTGATTACTCTTGTGAAATGCACGAGCCATGTGCTTTATATAACTTTGGAGATGAATTTCCAAGTCTTTTTTGCTAGTCTAATTGAAAAAAAAAGTAACTTGTTAAAAGTCAGTTGTTAAAACAGTCTATCAAATATTTCTAATGTAGTATTATTGCAGTCTGGACATTTGGAATAACTTTTCCTTTACTGAACAGTACAGAGAAAGTAAATCTTACTTTCCAGTACCAGAGGCCAGAAGAAGCAGTTTGGTCTTTTGATCTCCTATGCCTAGTTTCTTTTTAATACAAGTATCTGGATGCACAATCCAGCTGGTCACCTACTGAATTACCTCTTAAGATAGTTTTCAATGACTCCCATTTTCCAATAAGATCTTCTTACAAAGCTGTAGAAAACCATGTCACCTTCAACATTTCAGAGAAGACCTCCATCACAGCAGGTTCTCTGACATCAAAGTAACAGCCTTTCTGGGAGAACAGAGAAAGTTTATTCCTAAATACGTAGACTCTTATCTGTATGTGCATTTCTACCTTCTTTTTTTTCCTCCATGGCTCCTTGTCTGCCTTTGTATTTTAACTAAAAGTTCTGATGCTCAAAGTTGAAAAGAGATGGGTCAGAGAAAAGTCTTATGCAAGGCAATACCATCTAACAGCTTTCCAGGGAATTAAAAATGTGAGGGAATCATGCATTTATTATTATTAGAGTTTGTAGTGCAAAAATTCATACCTCTCTGAATGTCTCTTCGGGTACATTTTTTTTTTTTCTTTTACAAATGCCTACATAGACTTTTTTTTAACATCTCTGTGGAGTTGCATTACTATATAGATATAATTAATCATAAAAATGCTTAAAGAATAATGAGCATCTGAATCCTTCCCTGGGTTCACAAGCTGGAAAAAATATATGAAATGTAATAGGCAATACAAATTATGTTTTGGAAAGACAAATGGAAAGCTAGTGCTTCACACAGCAAACAGACATTTTGGATGAATGTTTTTCATTATGAAAGCTTCAATTTTGCCATGTATGATACTTTGCCTATGTCCAAAATTAGCATTTTATATTGTATAAACACTTCTATTTACATTATTTCTCAGAAGAGATTTATCCAGCATCTCTCATGTTTCAAGTGGTTTTGTTCTGTCCAAATTTTAATTACAAATTAGGTTGGTTTGTGTTTAGTCTTCCTTGTGCTTATCAATTAGATGGAAAACCTATCATCATAATAATTACCTATTAATGAATTGCTTTAAAAGTATTAAAGTTCAAATCTTAAACATCCCTGAAATCAAGTTAATTTCTTTTGCTGTATATTTGCTTTATAGCCAATAACAGCACAGATAGCCAGATGAGGAAGGTTATTATTCTACTAGTGCAGACCCCACCTCAAGTACTTTGTGCAGTTTTGGGCACAAAGGGCAGCAAAATATCAAAGTGTGTCCAGATGAAGGAAATCAAGATGGTGTAAGGGGTTGAGGGCAAGGCTTACAAGTGGCTGAGGTCACTGAGCTTGTTCATTTTGGAGAAGAGAAGACTGAGGGGTGACCTCACTGTACTCTACAACTTCCTCAAGGGTTCAAATGGAGCAGGAGGTGCTGATCTCCTTCCTGTGGTGATGAGCAGTAGGACGTCTGATTATTTGAAAATATAGGTTTATATGTGTGCATCTCAGTTTTTTACATGTAGACCTCAGCGTTGTGTTTTCTGCCATAGATTAGCCCTACAGGTCTTATATGGTTTTTTTCTGTCATCTTCCCAACTTACCAGAGTTTATTGTCATGCATGAGAACAAAGACAAAAAATAAATTTGCCATTCCAGAATGAAACTACTTTTTTTTTTTTTTTTTTCAAAAATAAATTATATATGAATAATTTGCGAAAGGAACTGAGGATGGGCACAGCCTGAAGTGTGAATAAAAACTCTTGTACTCTAATCAGCATAGTCACTGAAATTTTATTAAGCTTTGGTTGCTGCATGTCACATTTGGCTTCAAGGAAAAAATAAATGTGTGAGCTTGTCACTTCTGTTTGTCCAAAGCTCCTTTTTCTTTGCTTTGCTTTTTCTACATGTCAAGGCTGTATATATCCTTGCAGTATTCTCTATTTTCTTTTTTTTTTAACCTTCCTCTTAAATCACACTATAAAAGGACCCACTTAGTGCCTACCACTGTTTCACACTGAAAACACTAATAGCTGATTCTCAAGAAAATCTACAATAAGAGGCCTTTTGAAATCTAAACCTCTACATTTTCGTTCCAGCCTGACATAATGAAAAAAGATTGCCTCTCTTGATAATCTGAAGGAAAAAGGAGAGATAGGAGGCAAAAGCATAAGGCCAAACTTGGACCCATGTATTTAATTTGGCAGAATTATTAAAAACTGCCATATAAGTGAATGGTGGTAATTATATTTGTGAGAGAGAAAATAATGATAAAAAGATCCACCTTGATCCATCTGTTTTAAAGAATATAATGAACTGAAGGACACATAGTCTACAGAAAATACAGAGAATTCAAAGAAAACCCTGCAGAATTATTTTTTAATAATTAAAAAATAAATATTAGTACCATT
>JAOEGS010008579.1:0-29032 GCA_025447755.1 Corythornis vintsioides | reverse complement strand
AGAACAATCAAAGTTGAGATTTTTTACTTACACTAATTACCTGCAAAACTAGAGGCAGTTATGAAAGTGAAGAAATTCCTATTTTTCAAAAATACTTTAAAAATACACTTATTTAAAAAGTTTTAATTATCTTCATAGACTAGAACACAGCAAACTGAAAAATGGTTGTGTTGGAAGGACACACAGTGGGCAGGTATGGGGAACTCCTTGGTTTATATTGTCACTGACATTTGTTTCTCATCCACCGACAGCATGGGGAGTCACTCCCGGTACCACACAAACACTAACACAATCCACATACACAGTTTATATTGTCACTATTTGTTTCTCATCCACCCACAGCAGGAGGAGTCACTCCCAGTACCACACAAACACTAACACAATCCACATCCAAGCACTGCCTTTTGGACAGCTTTGAAGTAAACTCCAAATTGACAAATATGCTATTTTCCTTACCACCTGATGCTATTACTGCATAGGTCCAAAACAGAATGGGTCTAGTCTACAGAAATATCATCATCTTATCTGTAATCATGTAGTTAAATCAACAAGCCTCTAGTTGATTACCCTTAATTCAGATGAACATCATAACGATTTGCTTTGTATTGGTAAATTCACAGTCATAAGCAATAACTGTTTAAAACCTGATGCTTTAGTCATTCACCTAAACTGCTATTTCAGTCCATTTTAGGTCACTTGGCAAAAATAATCTTTTTAGACAAACCAGATTCTTGATTTGAAACAAAAGAAACTTCTGTATTTGTATCAGAAACAGATCTTTTCTTGAAACCCATTTGTCTGCCCTTGATTCCCTTTCTATCTTCTCATTTCTTGCACAATACTAGTTTATGTATTCCTCCCTAAGGAATATAAACATGTCATATGTCATATGTGAACTTCTGAACTATTTTGAGATACAAGGATAGCAAATTCTGAACAACATCATTTCTAATGTCCAAATAACTCTGCTGAGCAAACCACCTACCAAACACACAAGAAAAAGTCTTCCACAAGTTAAGAATTAGGTATATAAAACTTGCTCTATTTACCTAACAAACAGATCTTATAACAAATACACCTATTTGCTCATATTAATATGTAAATAATTTCTACATTTATATTTAATAGAGTGTCATATTAATCATGGTATATAGATAATCCACAAGGGCCACATTTGTAGAGGGATGCAGTACTCATTACTATACTAACAGCTACACCACAAAAAAACAAACCCCACAGGTTTATGGAAAACTAGTCGAAATCTTTGTTTCAGTGTTGTCCTTAAAGCCAAGAGAAGCACTCTTAGAGAGAAACTATTTCTTTCTTCTGAAGATAAGCATTGCATCTCAATTATGCTGTGATGTGAACATTTCTATTTGATTACTTTGATGAAGTCAGAAATGCGTATTCAAACAACACATAGCAAAAAATAGACACTGCCTAAAAAGAACTTAAAAATTACTTTTTAATTCATAACTGCTTGGACTACCTTATCACAAGTTTACAAAGAAGCATCTTCAAACCACAAGTGTTTTATCACATTTTAGGTCACTAAGGATATCCTGTACAGCCATCATTATGGTTGGCAAGTCAGCACACCAATACTTGCCATTGCTCTATTACTGCAAGTTGGATAGTAGTAACTTTACAGCTCATTACTTTTGAGATGTTTATTCAAGTAATTATAATCCTTCTCTAAGTAGATGCAATTAATAACTTTAATAGGTCAAAATCTCATTCTTTTTCCCCGCACAGCAAACAAGTTGGATGAAACATTAAGTTTCAATTTCACACAGAGATCTTTGCTTTAAAAGAAATTGAAGACTGGAAGAAACACTTGCTTATAAATATTTATTAGCTGGCAACGACAGAGGTTTCTGTGACTTGACTTGCACACTGTAATGACTTTGCCCCGGACGCCTTGGCAGGCTTGAAAACCTTGTGGACTTGCCAGGCCGGGTGACTTCAGCCCCTGACAGTAAAGTTCCAAGAGGACTCTGCAACTGTTTTTTTGGGTGGCTTTTTCCCTGTTTTCTCAGGTGAGGTGTTGTGGGATTGCACCCCATCTCCCAGAAAAATCACACCTGCAATGCATGATTCTCCCTGGTAAAACGATTTTGTAAAGCCTCAAACACACTCAACCCCCAACTGCAAAGCGGAGAAAGGAAAGCTGCTCGAACTCACCAGCCAGCAAAGAGGGAGACGGAAAGTGATCTCCACGCTGTGTATCCACAGGGGCACCGAGGCGCAGGCCGGGCCACGAGAGACCCTGAAGAGCCGGGGTAGAGCGGGCAGTCGCTGCCCTACCGGGGTGGAAGGCAGACAGGACCCTCAGTCCGCCCTAGGAGGGCCCGGGCTGGGAGGGGCTGGGCGGGGCTGGGCGGGGTCGGGCCGGGCCGGGCCGGGGAAGGGGTGGGGTCCACCTCCAGCTGCGACTGGGTGAGGCTCGAGTGCTTCATTGCTTATACTCGATTTTTTTCTTTCTTTTCCCTCAATACCCACATTAGAAGTTTGTTTTAATTGGCAACAAATTAAGTAAAATATCCCAGGGCTAAGGCCGGTTTGCCCCCACCACTATGTTAAGTAGGTAATTTTATAGCTAGTTTGGAATTAAGCATCGAAGGAGTGAACCATGTCACAAAAGACTTCTCCTTTCTAAGCTTCAGTTTGTTATTGCTGGCCCTGGTCAGACCCAATAACCTAAAAAAAGGAGTGAATTATAACCTGATTTCTTGCAAATCTTACAACAAAAACATACAGAAAGTAAAAAAGCATACCATAAACATTCACCCCAAACATACCAGTCAGACCCTCTCCCTCAGCTCACCTCACAGGGAATGCAGTATGGAATTTGCTCTCACAGGAGCTGAAGAATTAAGAGTAATGAAAGTGGTAACACATTAAAAAAAAAATAAATTAAATGGCAATTAGCTAAAAGAAAAAGACAAAACTGAGTCTAGAAGTCTTTGTTTTCTTTCTCTTTGCTGCACAATGACATTTGCTGAAGCATCTAGCTAAACAGAGCAGCATCCATGGGCACTGCTGTAACTGAGCCCCTAGAAGCAACAGAAACCCACCAGGCAAGACAGGTACACTGTCTTACAGCTAGTCCTAGTGACCTCCATGCTGCCAGAGCTGCAGAGATGATAATAGAGTCCAAACAACAGAGCTGAAAGCTACATGGTGTATCTCAACTAGCTACATTTTCATCCTGTTCATACAATGTAACTCTACCCCAAAAAATCAATGCACACATAAATTCTTGCTGCTTAAAAGTTTCAGCATTCAACCATTAGGACAAAGAAACCCTGTCACGTTGCTTATTTTGACTTATTCCAACTATTACCTGTGCTCATAGCAACTGAGATCAATGAAAATTTCAACTAAATCCCAGATGTTACAGAGGTTTCAATCAATCTCTTGAAAGGTGGATTTGGTAGGTTGTGATTCTCTTTCATGCAGAAAGTAACAAAAAAGGACCACTCTGCTGTGTGTGCAAGATTAACATGAATGAAAAAGCAAGACAGCCTTCCCCACCAGCTTTTAATATTAAAACTAGAAGAGTAAACACAGTGTGTTTACAGCATTTGTTTAAATGTCAATATCCTGTCTGCTTCAGCAGTAATGCAGGTTTTTGTGACACTTCTCCTGCCTGTTATCGACTGAACAATCATGATAGGTAATGAGGAAGCAAAAGATGCTGGTTTTAATTCCACACTGATTTTGAACTCTGTTATTTCAAACACAAAATTACCTTTGTTGTTTTAAAAACTAGTATGCTCTTTATTATAAACTCTGAACGTTCTAAGCATGTACATTACACTATTTCTCAATAATTTATGTTCATGTCCAAAAATATATTTTTTCCTCCTTTCAGAATTCAATTTACCATAATGAATTGCTGTACCATAAACTGTCAGTCAAGCAGAATATGCAATCATTATGAATGAACTTCTCAGGAAAGGCAAAGCCTAAATGTTCAAGTACAGTCTGCTCAGCTTCATATAAGTAGGGGTAAGGAGAAGAATGTATAGCTGAAACCCATAGAAAACACATACTAGAGGCACTGATAAATGTCAGGACATAGAGTTCTTACCATGTATTTCTGTGAAAGACATAAGATCTGTTTATAAGGTAAATAGAGAAAGTTTGTATACAGTTAATTCTTCTAATTCTTAACTTTTGGAGGACTTTCTTCTTTTGTGTTTGATAGACTTTGTAGTACATGAAAAGCATATTTTGTAGGATGAATTGATATGGATATTCAATAAACTTAGCCAGACAATGATTACTTTCTGTAGAGCCCACATGCTTTGGCCTATAGAGGATAAAAAAATGAAGCTCAACTCTGCTTTTTCCGACAGCAGGTTAATGAAGGAAGTTGGAGGAAGAACAGTTACAAAGTTTTAAGAAGCTTAAATCTCTATCCACTAATACAATCTATAAAATCACTAGACAGAAAAAGTAAAATATACTTATTTTGAGCAGTATTAACATGTTAAATGAGGGAAAAACTCATTAATTAATTGGGTAGTAAATTATTCCCTCCAACCATAAACAACAGTTTTGCTCAAGAGTTCTGAAGGTGGTATTGGTAATTCAAAGGTGATACCTTCTACGGAGTAAAGGTTCATGCAGATGGACTAAATGATTATTCTGAAGTTAGATCTAGTCTCTGACATTTCCTTTGGGCAAAATCTGCTTCAAGACATAGGCATAAAATATATGCAGGAGTGTAGTACAAGACAGTGTCATGGTTTGTGATGTGTTTTACAGCACACCATGTAGCTGTAGTTGCTCTCACCTGTATTTTCTGTTGTATTGAACACTGTGGAGTCACTAACAGTGAGGTTCAGGCATGTACAGGAGCACCACTCCTGTAGGATCTTATTTCCATCTTTGGTATATATCACTGATTACCAAAGCCAAGGGCACAGCCCCTCACCACTTAGCAGGGGATGTTTCAGATTAAGTCAGACAGCATGGTGTTGAAGAGCTGCTGGAAGGAGAACAGGAGATTGCCACTAATGCAGAAATGCCACTAATGCAGAAATACTGATACTACCACAGGGTTAGATTGAATAGCTTCCTGGTGCAGCAAACAGGACAAGAAGGAGCTGTACCACAGTTTCTCAGAATCTTGCCAGAAAACTTGTCTTCCAGTCTGTCCTGATAGAGTGGATTGTCTCCTGGCATCCATCTGCCCTCTGCCTGACATGCTTCCCATCTGGGGCCATAATTTCCATTGATCTGTTCTCCAAGTCTCTATCTGATATAGATGAAGATTTATGTTGCATTTGACCACTCCCTGCAATTCCCTAGTGCTCCATATCCTAGTGCAGAATATCTTCTGAAGAACGTAGCTCCCAAAATTATTTAATATAGTATGCACTATACCACCAAAATCTGTGACTAGAAGTAATATTATGAA
Organism: Corythornis vintsioides; assembly: GCA_025447755.1. NCBI lineage: Eukaryota > Metazoa > Chordata > Aves > Coraciiformes > Alcedinidae > Corythornis > Corythornis vintsioides. The sequence continues at coordinate 23,601 of JAOEGS010008579.1, read as the reverse complement.
AATGTTCCTCTTTAAGCAGTAATCTTAACACAATATAGTAAGAGAAAATGCTGTGTCATGAACACCAAAGAAGACTGTTCACAGAGAGATACACAATGCCTTTCTCCAGTTCTGCTGCTGTTCCCTGAAAATAAAACTAAGTCATTGGCAAATATTCACTTCTCCATTACCACCTTGAGGTTTGATAGAGGAAAGGTAAACCAAAGATCTATAAACACCCAGTCAGATTGATACTTCACTGAGGGCCAGATCTTTACGAAAAAACTGTATTATACCATGTACACAAAAGTTGAAATAAACCCAGAATATTTTAAAGAGCTTAACATTACTACTATAAATTGTTGCCGGGAATGCAGAAGCTTTTAGTTTTTCACCTAATGGAGCTTGGTCAATTTTCTCATGTGTCATAGCCTGTGCTTTGTTAGATTTCCTATAGTTATAGTTCTAGCTTTGGAAAAGAAATAATTTATGAAAACAATTTTCTCAGAATTGCTCAAGAGAAAACAGTGAAACAATCTTCATTAGATTTTCATTACATACTCTCATAATTTTAATGTTTCAAAGCAAATCCACTTTTCTAAAGCTGCTTGACAGAGTTAATTTGGTTTATCTGTAAAACTCTGTGCTACTTCACACAGAGATACAAACCTTCACATCGTATTTGAGATGAGCAAACCTGCCTGTGCTCTGTACTTGACTGAGTTACCTGTTACTCATACTGATAATGCAGTTTACAACATCATCCTATTTGGTAGTAATTTAATGTTGGCCACTGAATCACTTTCAATTACTTGTGCTAAGGCATTTGTGGCATAACACAGCTTAAGAATATATTTCCACATTTCTAGATACCTAGAAAATTTTATTCTATTATCAAGACTATCAATTATGATTAAAATTACTGAAATCTTATAGGGCTGTGGGATTGATATTGCATTCAGATGTCAGCGACAGATATAAAACATATACATAAAATTATGTAGAAAAAAGTATTTTTTATTTCTCAATTCCTAATATTTTACACCGATAACCCTTCATATACAGTAGGTTCTGCTACATGGAAAGTGTTCATCAGCAGATCATACACAATGACAACTTGCTGTTTGTGCAGAAACTTTGAACACAGTATTTGTGTTTCATCTTATCTGTAACTGCAAAAGGCAGGTGTAGGATGGGGAACTGCAAACCCAGCACAAAATTTAAAATATAGCTATCCATCAGTCAGAAGATAAGGTGCTGCATGTGCTGTCTTACCCATCCAGCTTGATCTAGCTCACAGTGCTAACAACAGAAGTGCCTCTGTGAAGGTGTGGGCTGTAATACACATTAGAGACTAAGTAAAAACTCCTGAGGACGCTGGGTGTGTAGCTCATGGTGAAGCCCAGTTAACCACATAGAGCTGCCATGATCAGTGTTATCTATGGAAGCTAGTACATAGCACAGATGCTACAATCACAAGTACTTTGGCTACAGTTGTTCTGCTCAGCATTACTTCTAGGGTCTTTATAGACAGCAATAAAACCAGCAGTACAACTTAATTTTTCCTTAAAAAGCCAAACCAAACAAAAAGCATGCTGCTTGAAGTCCTCATATTACATGTGAACCTTTTTTCTTATTTAGAAATAATTCATGTTGATGGTCATACAGACCTGTCTTGCTGTTAAGACTTAGACACAAACCACAACTAGATAACAATTCTCCCTCAAATTAAGAATTTCAAATTATTTTATGAAGTACAAATTATGCATTTGTTAAAAAAAAGGTGTGCTTTATGTATTTAAATGGAAAATCCCTCCCATCAATACCAGGTTTAGGGTAAAATGCCTCATTATTGTTATCATGGTGATGATTATTAAATATCAATCTTGACTCTGACCCAAAAGTACTATTACTGCTTTATATTTTAGAGGTTAGTCCTGCAAGTAAACTAAAAGAGAAATGTAAAGGTTCTATCTCAGCATTCTGCTGTAGCATGACAATTTAATTTCCTAAGTGAGAGTACTGCTGCTGTTATGACTTCTGCTGTTCATGAGCTTCAATGAATCATTTCTTTTCTTCACTTTACCGTAACTTTTCTCATTCCTGTTTCTGGTTATCTGAAGGGTTCTACAGGTCCTAACAGATCTTGTCAACACTTTTGTTATCTAACTGCACTGACAAGCATGCCCATCAAGTAGTCAGAATATAAGGATTATTCAGTTTATTACACAATTCCCACATGACCATGTTATTCACAAATTTTGATTCCAGCAAAATATCCCAAGAACTCAAGTGAGACTGAATTCAGTAGCACTGGAAGCAGCACAGAAGGATACTCGGGATCCTAAGGAATCAGTTATATCTCAAAATTATATCAACAGGACTTGGAAGCAGTTGGGTATTTTGTCATTTTACTATCATATTAACTAAAGAGCTCCTAAAATGTCCAAGGGCTTCATTTCTGCAGAAAAAAACCGCCAACTATATTTGATTACTTAATAGCTACAAGCAAGAAACAATTCCAGTTCTAAAATTATGTGTTCATCTTTCAGGTAGCAATAGACAACAGGAAAATAAATACCTAAAATTTTAGAATATTTTCTGACAGCTTACAATTCAGAATTTAAGCTTGCCTGAAACTGAATCTGCAAATATATAAAGATATTGGGGTATGGTGGATTGACCCTCATAAGTCAAGAAAAAGAGAGAGAGACCACTCACCAATTATCATCATGGGCAAAACAGACTCAATCTGGGAAAAAAAAAAATGTATTACCCATCAAATTGGAGTAGGTTAATGATAAATAAAAACTTAAACATCTTCCTTCCTATGCGTCCCTTCTTAATGGGCTTAAATTCCAATTTTCTCTATGTCCTCCCCTCCAGCAGTGCAGGGGGACAGGGAATGGCAGCTGTGGTCAGTCCTTCACACACTGTCTCTGCTGCTCCTTCCTTCTCCCATGCTGCCCCTGGTCCAGTGTGGGGTCCCTCTCACAGGAGACAGTCGGACATCAATTTCTCCAACATGTGCCCTTCCCACAAGCTACTGCATTTTGTCCCCCCAGGAGTCACACATCCTGACAGAAAACTTGCTCCAGTGTAGGCTCATCTCTTTCCATGGATTGATAGAAATTGTCAGGAACCTGCTTCTGGAGGTATGAGATGCTGTTACAAGTTCTAAACTCGTATGCATTTCTCAAGTGTCATCTCAAAGATGGGCGATTTTATTTCTTCTATCTTTTGCTATGATGACTAAAATTGTAGGAGGAGTGAAATGTAAACAGGACCAGTGAGAATCTATGAGTCTATGAATCCCATACAACTCAGTGCTGAATAATTATTATTAGAATCTGTTCGTGTGTTGTTAACAGGAATTTAATCAAAGGAAAAGACACAGTCTAGCAACCATGCCAGTTGATACTCTTCAAGGAGAGGGGGTGGAACAGAGGAGTCCTAACAAACTCCCAAGTTATTATATTATTAAATAAAAACGTAAAGCTGCTATAACAACAGCGCATGCAAACTAGAGCTGGTCTGTAGGAGTGCAGTCTTGTGCCTTAAGTGTATTAAAATGTCATTATCCATACTCATCAAAGTACCTTTCTCAGTTTCTTTCTTTAAGCCTTCTTGTAAGCTATAATTACAATTAAGCAAAGACATGTTTATTGTCATGAAATGTATGCCAATGGCTCACACTAATGCAATCCAAACATTAGTATGAAACATTTTTCCAATTACTGCACAGACTCCCTATAGTGTTTCAAGCTGCTTTATGACATTTTAAACTCTGTATATAATATAGTTCTTTAGAAAGCTACAAAATCTTTCTATTTCTTTCTTATGACCCGAGAAAACTGAAATCTATTAAAAGCACATTTTCATAGCAGCAGGATAAAAATGCCTTTACTACATTTATCTTCAAAATTGGTGGTGTTAAATAGTGCCAAGGGATAAATAACCATAAAATATAACATTAGTGTACGGGGTACTGTTCTAACTAGGCATGATGGGATGTCTTTCTACCCTTTCATTTCTTTTTTCTATTTGTCCCATTAGAGCTATGCTATCATTCATCTGTCACTGTGGCAAGCAGTGTTGCTCCATCCTGACTGCTGCCTAAAGTAAGACCTAAGAAATAAAACCATGGAGAGTAGAGATAGACCAGAGCAGTCCAGAGAGATCCACACCTGTATTCCTGACTGATTTTAAATAAAATAAAATTACGGATAGTCACTTTGCAGCATAGAACAACATACCTTCATCATTTTCCCTCCAAACCTGACACCCATACTTCACTGATATTTCTAGATATGAAGCTGTAGGAGTTTACTGCATTCCACAGTTCAAATGTTTGCATGGGAAGAAAGGCAAAATATAACTGAATGTGTTTTGAAGAGCAACGGATCTCTAGGAAGCAATTAAATTTATGGCATGTCAAACATGTAGAGTACAATACACTACAATACTTGAGTATGCCATACTAAAATAAGTAACAGAACAAAATTAAAAGTTTAAATCTGCCTTACAGAAGGAACTTTCTTATCATCAGGAGACAAAGACTGTTTTGCAAAGTTATTTTGATAGCAGTTATGACATTATGCTATCAAAGAGAGCCATAACAAGAAAACTGAGGTGTTTTCTCCAATTGTAAACATTCATCCTCTCAGTCCAGAATTCAGACAATATATTGACTTTGTATATATACATTGACCACTTCCAGCAAAGCTAAATTAGAAATATAAATAGACTTATGTTTTTACCTTTATCCTTTAATTCATAATTAAGCAACCCACTGAAAGACTTTTTGCTTCCAGCATCCTTAAAACAAAGACATCCCATCAGCCACAGCAGTATCAGAAGCCAGAAGACCAACCTGTTGGCAGCATCCAAGGTGCGTATCAGTTGCAAGTATTTGTAAAGGTTGCTGTAACATTACAGTAACATACTACACTTAATATAAATAAACTCTCATAGGGAAAAAAATCAGCACTAGTTGCATTTGGTGACTATAGTTGGTAAATTGCCATCTGAACTGGTTTTACTGTATATTTTATATTCTCTAGATCTAAGTGCTGTATAGCTCACAAAGAAAATTTAACACTGCTATAGGGTGTTCAGATCTTTGGCATATCTCCAAAAGGTCTGCTAGTTTAAAGTCTACACATCCAGAAGGAACTGTTCCTGACTTTAATTATGACTCAAACATTAGCACTGCAAATATTCAGTACTGGAGGGAAAATATCAGGGCTCCTATTTCACAGTTTCATAGTGAAAAAGCTCATCTCTGCTCCTAGGTTTTCCACATTCCTTAATTTTTTATGAATGACAGTGAGGACATAATATGAAGTCTCCACATAAATATTCTGTAAGGGATTTTGGACCAGCTGAACTAAGACACAGCAGGCTTATTCCTTAATCGGAGCCCCATAATGATGGTAACCTTTCATCTTGGAGGGGGCCACTGAACCACAAATGCTCCACTGAGAAGACAAAGCCTTTCAACTGACTTCAATGAGGATTTAGAGATGAGACAGACTGATTTAAGGGATACTACTATGCACACTAGTATCAGATTTTAGTAGGGGGTAGGAGAGTTGTTTGGTCTTTTTGGTTGTTGGTATTGAGAAAGGTAAATGAAATACCACACTAAAGTCTTTGCAGAACCTTTGCAAGCTTAACAGAGTCCAAATGTAAAAGAAAAAATGATCTAACGTAACAACACCTGAATAAAGGTAAGATCAACCCAATCTTTACACAGAAGTTTAAATCTGGTATATTTCATGTGCCTATTATGACCACAGTCTCTAGCAATGTTTCAAATGTAATAGTAAACAAAGTCTTCCCTTACGTTTAGGAAAAACCTGAAAAGCTTCTGAACACAGCTCTTACTATAAGGGCTCTAAGGCAACTCCTGGTGTTGAATTCTCTCATATGTTTCAAGGGTATGAAGAGACTATGATTCCCATCATACATGTACAAATTATGCTTTGTCACAGGACTCACGTGATTCTAGTTGTTGGATAAGAAATATAAACTATCATGAAGAGCAAAAGATGACACAAACAAGCACATTGCTTATAAAGCCTGTAAGGACTTAAAAAATCTGTAAGAAAAGGCAGGTAAGATTTCATATTGCTAATGTAAAACAAAATAGCTTCAACTTCTGAATATTGAAATAAATTTTTGACAAAATATTTTTTTTTAATTCTTTTTTTTTTTTTTTTAACAATTAGACACTGACTGTACAGATTCATGACAAAAAACAGCAGAAATTACAAATTTAATCGAACTCAGTATTTGTTTGTAGGATCCTCTGCTGTCCTCATTTAAACTGCAACAATTTTCAGTGACATGAACTTGCTAAAGAAAAAATAGGTCTATCTACCAAGCATTTAGATCAGCATCAAAGGGCACTGTCAGATGCTATCTTGTGTTTCTAAATAGTGTAGAACACCTCATGTAGTTATAAAATGATATTTTTTACTTAATTCATAGTTCATTCACGATCATGAAGAACAATATCACAGTCTTGCTACTCACTCTCCAGATCAATTACATACTGAATGTAAAATAAATCAATTTCATTGACAAAATGCATACCTACTTTAAGTTTTCTAACCCTTATTGGCTCAGTATTTTATATTTGCATACTCTCAGAATAAAGGCTTCTTTTTCTTCTTATAAAGATAACTTTTCTGTAAGCATTGAGTCCTGTAATATATCACAGAATCACAGAATGTTAGGGGTTGGAAGGGACCTAGAAAGATCATCTAGTCCAACCCCCCTGCCAGAGCAGGATCACCTATCAAGTTGACTTCATTAATAACCATTTACCCAAATTAATTTTGCTACCTCACATGAGTTTTGTTTTATTTTGGTAGGGTTGTTTGTTTGTTTGTTTGTTGTTTTGTGGCTGTCTTTGCTTAATTTGTAGTGGTCCTGTAGTTTTAGCAACTTAATCATCCAAGATTTGGTGGCTAAGATGAATGGAAATGAATTTCAGAAATCATGATCAGATTCCATGTACTATTTTTCCTCAATAAACATTAAACAATCATCTTAGTGACAAGTTACTGAGAAATATGATGACATCTGCACTATCAATTCCAGAAACTTCTCTGACAAAAAGTAGTATATTTTTTATCACATATTACAACTATTTAGCATTAAATACAACACACATATTCGTAATATACATACTCTGGTTCTGAGACTCTGTTTCATAAACTAGCTTTCTCCTGAGATGTATCCATTTAGGTCATAGACAAATAGAGATTGACTGAGGATTATTCTGAGGTTAATTCATTCAGCAGAAACCTCCAGATATTCAACTTTATGATTCTGGCATGCTTTATAGCCAAAGTTTTCCTTTCTAAGTGGTTATATAAAAGGCTGAGAGCCAGAAGTTATCATGGCTCCATTTAAATAATTTTAAGTCACAAAATGAAGTTTGTAAGCAGAATATACACTAGAAAGCTGCAATAAGGGAAACTGATTTCACATCATTCAGAGCTATAATTTGGACAAGAGATAGATATATTAAAAAAAAAATCAGGAAAATTTTCTTTCTTCCTATGGTATCAGAGTAGTTTTTTCTTGTTAGGTTACATCAGGCTGTCAATTCTGCATGCTAATGCGCTGTTGGTTTATCTCATATTCCTTTTTAACAGCAGTTTTGTCCTTGACTAGTTTTCACTTCCCCTGTTAACAGAAACAGGAGAAGCAAAACCAAGCCTTAAACAAGGGTTATATCTACAAATTGGCTTACTAAAACCAAATAAAACCGACAAAGAAAGTCGTAACATTAAAACCCAAAAATACTGATTGCAACATGGCAAACAAAAGTCACTGAAGTGAAATATATTTATCATCCTTGGAAAAACAAAGTTCTGGAGCAGTGGTGTTTTTTGGAACTTTTTATTTTTGGAAAATCTAGTGATATTTTCATTTTAAATGATAACCTTGTTCTTAACTGGATATCCAAAATGAGAGAAGTATGCCTCCTACAACTTTAATTAGAGAATCATATAAACTCGTAAGAAATATTTTTCCCTACTGCTAAGGTCCACCGAGTTACCCTTCACATAGATCAAGTTAAGCACACAGTTAGGTTTTTCAGAATATTGGAATAGCTGAATAATTTCATTTTAAGTATATAAGCAACAGTGTAATTTATTATACATTTCTGAAAAAGCTCAGATTTCATTGCTCTTGTGGCAAGCATTTGGATGTTTGGTGCTGGAGCAGATGGAATGTTTTAGGCAAGGCTTTAACTCTCAATCCAAAAGGCATCGCTTTTCCTTCTGGTCAAAGGTGAATTTATTCCCTGTGCTAGCTCTGTCCTGGGGCTCTAAGCAGGCTCTGTCAACTGGCTATGCTTCTGCCAAATTACATGATGATTTTGTCATGTGGGCTAATATTCCCCGGTGATTCAGTTTTAATCAAATGCATAAAAGCAAAGCATTCTTGAACAGCACAGTAACAAAATCAACTGCTTTAGAGATATGGAGACATACGTTTGGTTTTGAGAACTTGTGCACATGCAAAAACCCTACCACATCTTAGAAACGCTCTGCAAAGCAGTTACTACAGGCAGTAAATCACACTCTTAACTAATTAAATCTGTAACTTTTCTCATTATAATGATAGGATACTCATACTGGAATTTATACTTTGGAAGAAGGGATAGAGTTCAGTATCAGTGAATTTTAGGGATGTTAGCTCATATATAAATCCAACAGTATCCAACTAACTTAGTAGAACTGCACAGTAACTTAAATAATAATCTATCCAAACTTTAGGATAAGCTTTTAAGAGTCAATGACAGCAGCAAGAGCTGGCTCAGGCTACACGTATAAGCTTCTGCTGAGGGATCAAAATCCTGAAGGTTTTGCAACATATCAATATTATACAGTAATGAAGATGTTTTACCCAGCTGTCTGAATATACACTGAATACATGTATACATTTATTTTGTGCTGTACGACTGAAGTGCAAGCTATAGTTGTGTAGGAATAGTGTCTTACTCTTTACAGAGATTCATAATAAAATTAAATATAAGATAAAATACAATAATTAACATAGAAGAATTCAAAGACTATGTCTAGGTCAGCAGATGGTTTATGGATGGACAGCAGCAACCCTGTAGAGCAAAACAGATGATGCTGATGACACGTGTCCATAATATACACCTTTCAAGGCTTTTTATTTCAGATTAGCTCTAGTCTGGCCCTATGGACTGAATGCTCATTTGCAGCTGGAGTGCATTAGTTACACTCCTGGAGTGTGCTAAATCTTCCAAATCTGAATCCTAGTTTCATCTGAAAGGAATCAAGTTGAGGCACTGCAAAAGCTCCACATGACATGAACCAAAGCACAATAAGAAAGAAAGAAAAATATGCACTTCAAAAGCATGCTCTTGATTCAAACTATCACACTAACAAAGATGTGCCCTGAAAATATGTATGCATTTCTCAGCCCACACACATATGCAGACAAATATATATGTTTTACTGACATGAATTAAAAAACTGTTTCTAGCACAAAGTGGTGTATAGCACTTACTCAGTTTTCTTTGTTTACTACAAGCCAGCATACTTCTATCAGGATTAATTTGCCCTTTTTTTTTTTTTAAAGCATCAGTCTAATTAAATTTTAAAATCTTTTAATGAGCCTTAGCATACAATTTTTTCCTCCATAAAAACTTGATCTCAGAATGATTACATGATTTGAAACTAAAGTTGTTCATTAGTATGGAATTCTGAATACTGAATTTGATTTTGCACATATTTGCAAAATAAATGTTCCATATTAAACAAATTGGTGTTCTGTAATACCACATAGTTTATCAAGATAATTTATCTTAAAGTCTTGCCAAATGCACCAGTTGATTTTCCTTGACAGTGCTTTCTCTAAGTAACAACTCTGTTTTATTTCTCAGCACCCTTAGCAAAATTAGCTTCAAATCATTATTGTCCAATGATACAAAAAACAAATTCAAAGATGAACACATGAAAATGATTTAGAAATTAGAAAATACAGACCCACAAAACATCTTAGTATGACTGAAAAGACTGAGAAACATATTTTTTCTTATAAGGACAAGCGGAAATAACTTGTGTATTTAGTCATTCACACTCGCTACAGCGAAGTTAGAAGATGGAATTTAAGAAGATTAAATGTTTGGTCTTCAAGATTTCTATATCCATGTAGAAGACCCTATGCTCAATTAAAACCAGCAGATATTTGTATTTTTTCATAAACTCAGTTTTACTGCTTATTTTAAAAAAGCTTCAAATGTGTACCTCCAGCACTTTCTAACTAAAATGTATTATATTCATAAATATGCAGTTGCTCAGAGTTGTAAACTAGTGAACACATCTCCTTTGTTTTGTATTTATGCATATTGAACAGTGTATGTACAGTGAAAACAGAATTTTACATGGAAGAACAAAGTAATTGCAATGTTCAATTCTAGGTACTCCAAAAAGTATCTTCTGCAGCATGTAACCAGTTTTTATGGAAAGCAATTTGGTTAATCCCTAGAGAGTTCCATTGGCTGATGTTCAGTGAGACCATGACTTGTTGGGATGTCTTCATTGTGTAAGTATCCCAGAAAAATTAGGACCTGGCTTTTAATTCTCTGCTACTCTGCTACTTAAAACAAAAAGAAACCACAACTTTTATTTCTGTCTGTATATATGGATGGTGACTACCACACTAGTATTGAAAAATGTATCCCATTTATATTGCACTAATTGTATATTTTAGACATTTAGATGTTCTGATATTTCAGATTCTCAGAATCATGTGGTGTTTACAGTAATTAATGACATGTGAGATATGGTGATAGGGTGAGCACCAGCTTTGAAAAGCTCCCATCCACGGTGCAAGTCCACAAGTCTTTTCAGCTGACAGCATTGTTGGGAATGAAGGCAGTTGGTTTTAATGTGAAAAATGTTTTCCATGGAGTTCTGAATGAAAAATTGTACTGAAAATGCATTTTTTATGTATACCAAGGAAGTATAACAATGACAAAAGCTAACATTTAAAATGCAAACCAGCCAGTGCTGTGTGACATGGTGTGAGATATATCACAAAGTCTTAAGGTTGACTAATTGAATTGCCATTGATAAGATGTCACCTAAAGAGACATCTCTGCAATGAAACATGGGTTTGCTGTAAATGACCTGTCATTAGAGCCATGGGTAATGTCCGTGTCCAGACTGAAAAATATTGTAGCTTCCAGCAATATGCTCAGTAGGAGTTAAAACAGCAGGAATGGTAAGAAGTCAGTCTATGTGAACCACCAGAGAATTATGCCTCAGGTGCTATGTTAATGTACTTGTTGGCATACATTAATTGAAACCAATCAATAAAGCTGGTGGTACAACAGAGAGAATGCAAAAGAAGTAATCAATTGCTGTGATTATTAATTTTAAACTTGGAAAACAGGAATAATTTAATGTAAGATTTTTCATTTCTGTCAATAGAGATAATGAGATTATTTATTTATTTTATATTCTTTCAGCACAAATTATAATAACTATCGTGTCTTTCAACAGCCCTTGTGTAAACTCCAGTATTCTGATTAGCAGCTGTTAACTTGCACATAATGGGAGTAACTTCTTTCAACTGAGGACTTAGAAAATATACATTTTTGCTACTACAAGTTGTGCTAGTCATTTTGTCATGCTGAAATCAATAATAAATTTTAATAAATTGGTAGGGGTTTTTCCATGTATGGTATACTAGCTTTTAAAATGTTTCATTCCCAACGGCAAACATTTCAAAGTAATTGTTTAAGAAGGACATAGTTGAGACTGTTTTTTTTTAATTTGCTAGATATATTAATTCTTTATGTCCAGTATTGGCTAGTATAGCTTTTAGTGTGTAGTCTAGGCTATGGGGTTTTTTTTGTTTGTTTGGGGTTTTGTTGTTGTTGTTTTTGATTTGGTTTGTTGGTTTTTTTTAAGTGGTGGTTGGTTGTGTTTTTGCTGCTGGTGGGGTCTTTGTTTTTTAAAAAACATCTACCAGAAAGCTTTTGCAACTTCATTAGCTATTGTCTTATTTATTACAGCTATTTCTGTGAGCTCTGACATTCAGGTCTCAAGACCACACCTAAAAATTATTTTTAAAAATTATATATATATATAAACTCACTTCTTTGTATGTGAAGAAATGCACTCACAATTATCAGCCTCATTACATGAAGACTATTCATCCTTACTGATCTGTTCCCAGAGAGATCAACGGGAATCAGTGCACCATTCCTTTATTCAAAACCACTTTGCACAAGGAGTGGGCATTTACATCACAGTAAACCTGGTGCCATACACTTTCGTTATGTCTGTGGTGCCATTGAGTTTTCTCAAAATTAATCCAGAAATGAAAAAAAATCCAAAACAAAACCAAAAACATAGCCTCTAAAATATGGAACACTTCCTCCTGCTCTTGTAGCAGCATTACTTCCCTTCTTAATGTGCTCAAAGGCATATCTGTTCTCACTAGCATGTCTTAATTTTTCGTGGTCTGTTAAGACTCCACATAATGCTGTTGAATTCAACCCTCAGATAAAGAAGTGGATCTGCAGCTGTGGTCCTTTGGCATAGCTTAAAGTCACATAGTGGTACAGATTCGTATCAGGTGTGATGCTGGAAAGCTTTGTTACATCACTTTCCTTGGTTTTGGGGAGGTGTGGGTGACACATGAAAGATGTTATACAGAAAGAAAAAAAAACAAAACAAAAAGATATAAGCTTGCACACACTGATTACCAGGCAGGATGCTTATTAGGAATGTCCACACCTTGCAGCTATTTTCCCACACTGCCATGTGTTTTGCTTTTAAGTGAACCCAGCCATGTAGTTACAATTTCTGTGTACATATATTCAGCTTCAGACTCTTGATTAATCTGATTCTAAAACATCATTTCTACATTATTTTTTTCTAATGCAGTCTGATTACTTCTAATCGTTTGGAAAAAAAACCCATCTACATTACCTTTTTGCTAGACTAAAGGCATCATTATTGTGCAGACGTTAGTATTAACAAAGATTGGTGGTATAGGTGAGTAGCAGAAGCACAGACAGTGAGGGGCTGCTAATGGTGTTGCTGTTGCTTGACAAGCCTGAAAGCAAAGGAGTCATTTACATCGGACTAGAAAGCCAATTTTCTGTGAACTCAAGTAAGTTTTAAGCAGGCCTTTTGAATTACTTCTCGATTACTAATGTGGCAGAGAAGATTTGTGGAACACTGAGCAACACTATCAAACTTGCTTAGGCCCTTTCCCATGAAAATTCTATACCAACAGTATGGTATTATGGATTATACATTTTTCAACAGAAGCTTTCCAGTCAAAAGGTTAATTCAATTCCCAGAAAGGAGGAAGTCCTGGGTGCCAATTAATACATAATGTGTGAGACCATCCAAGGACTGAATCCCAGGTAGCTGCTACAGGAATTAAGACAAAGAGTTAGGCTGAAGATAATTTTCCCTTTCTCCTATTCTCATATCCTCTAACACTCACAGTTAACAATTTCAACAGTGTGAAGTAGTTTGAGCCTTTCAGTTTGAAGCCTGGAAGTAACAATACTTGAAAAGGTAGAAATGTATGGACCATAACTATAGACCATTATTCCATCCCAAAATTTACCAATATTTTTTACACACTGGTAAAAGAAAAGGCTCTATGGGCTGCAAATTGAATGTAATATTCTGCATCAGACTGCTCAAAGTTTCTGCCATTTATTTGTGGTCACAAAGCAATATGCAGAGTCAGCTATTAAATATGTCTATTAAACTGAAAAATCAACTATTACATATCACTCTTCTCAATGTCATCCAATGACAGGACAAGAGGCAAAGGGAGTAAGTTGGAGCACAAGAGGTTTAGGGTAAACACATGGAAGAACTTTTTCCCAGTGAGGGTGCCAGAGCTCTGGAACGGGCTGCCCAGGGAGGTTGTGGAGTCTCCATCTCTGGAGACACTCAAGACCCTCCTGGATCTGTTCCTGGGTGACTTGGTCTAGGTGACCCTGCTCTGGCAGGGGGGTTGGACTAGATGATCTTCTAGGTCCCTTCCAACCGCTAACATCCTGTGAATCTGTGAATATAACCATGTGGACCCTGTGGGTGACTTCAATGAACAACTAGTGCTGTAAAGCCTCCCTTCCTACAGATTCAGGTCCTAAATCCCTTCTCCACTTCTATTACAATAATTCCATTATACAGTTCCCTCTCCTTTCAGTCACCGTGGAAAACAGTGCACATCATCAGGTCAGCTCCACAGCTCCCAGTCTCCCACCACCACATGCCAAAGTCACTCAGAGGGACAAAGTAGGAAAGGATCTGGGACTGATCTGGAGTAGCTCAATCCAAGTTCCAAGATTAACTATAAACAGAAAATTATTGTCATTGTAATTTATGAAGCTTTTTAAAATTTACCTGTTTGAGACATGTTAGAAAAGCACAATATAAAATTATTCCACCACCACTGTGAATGCTAGCATGGTAACAGCATGACTGAGAGTCATTTGTATTGTATTCCCCTCCTCTCAAACAAGTTTTATCTTAAAGACTATGGCCTTATCAAATATGTACTCAATAAAATAACTCTGCAAAGAAGCAAGAAAAATGTATCCTAACCTGAGCTGTTAAGTATCCTAAGATAAACAACAATGAAATAACAGATTTCATATCAAAAGGAGATAGAATGGACAGAAGGGACTAAGGGATAAAATTATTATTAAAGGCTTACTTCAGCAGCACTTGTCCAAGACACACTTACTAAAAAAAAATATTTTAAAATCCACTAGTAGCTTTGTGAAGAGGTGAAGAAGGCCAGAATGTATCCAGAGAACTTTGACTGTATTTTTTGTTTGTCTTTTAGTATACAATGCACTGAAATCTCACTTGGGAGGAAGAAAAAAAAAAAAACCCAAACCAAATTATAAGCAAGTATGCTGTTTCTGTAGGACAGATAATAATGAAATACTCTCAATCTAATGTTTGAAGTGTGTATTCAAAGATTCACTTGTAAAATGCTGTATAAATGGCTTCACAATTTAATTAAAGGCTTATAAGCTTTATTGAATGAACTCTTCAGCATATTCTGTTACCAGTTTATGACTACACAGACATTATTTAGGGAACATTAACCTCAGTATTTGATTTGAATCAAAACTTATAATTTTAAACTTTTAAAGGTAAGCTATCTTCCACATAAAATTACAAACAAAAAGTAGATTTAAACATAATATAAAATAACTGCCTATCAATCTTAACCTACCAGACCTTCCACATTCATACTATCTTAGCCTACAGATCCAATTATCCTCCAACATTTGCTGCTCAACCATGCTGAGATTATTCACCAGCCCTCC
This sequence comes from Corythornis vintsioides, assembly GCA_025447755.1. Lineage (NCBI taxonomy): Eukaryota > Metazoa > Chordata > Aves > Coraciiformes > Alcedinidae > Corythornis > Corythornis vintsioides. The sequence continues at coordinate 8,240 of JAOEGS010008579.1, read as the reverse complement.
AGTTAGACTGCAATAAAAGGTCTGTAGGTGCATTTACTCAGAGAAAGAAGGTATAAATGCTAGCATTGCAGTCATCTCTTTTTGAGTTACATTCACAGCCATAAATAGTGCAGTAATGAATCAGATTTTTTCCAGCTACTTTATCCATTAATTTGCATGATATTTAGACTTGCTATTTTAAAAAAAAAGAGTCTAGGTGCATCATATCTTCAAGGTGACACAATACTTGACCCAAAAGCCTTACAAATAGAAGGACTAATATCACATGAAAGATATTTCTTCCTATGCCTAGAAAGCCGAAGTGTGACTCCAACAAAGATATGTGATTACCCTCTGTAAAGGCAATCACAGCTCCCTCTCACTACTTATTTTTAAGCCTGACACTTTAAGTAAGTAATCATACATACTGAAACTGCATTGACCTCTAAGATTGTGTTCTGAAAAAAAACCCAACAAACAACCAACAAAAAACAAAACAAAACAAAACAAAAAACTGGCAGACTTTCTCCTTTTCAGCAAAAAAATTAACAGTAGATGAATGATAAAATGGTTTCAGGTATTCCCATCTTCATGGTATTTGCTCATTGCAGCATCTATACATCATGGCAAAACAAAAACCCTTTACCACAGGACACTGGTATATGTTGCCAAAAAAGGTCAGAACCACAGTTTTCAGCCCAAAGCTGCAACCACTTGAACTGCAGGAGTCATTTCATTAGCTGACAGCTGCAATAAGCTGTTCTTTCTCTATGTGGAGAAGCTACTGGTGGGAAGTACAATTCACACAGGCATACTCCATAAATCTTACACCACTTAAAGGAAAATATACTTAAGAAAACAAAGTATTGTGCAATGCCTTTTGTATTTATTATCCTGACTTTCTTTGTGCATTCCTGCCTTAATATTTTTTAAATCAAAAGCTTACAATAGATTTTAAAGACATGGGCAAAATTCGGGAAAATTCAACATTTTTTTTTTCCCATTCCTATAATTTCTGATGATCTAGAGAATCTAGATATTTGGTATTCCTTAACTATCTGTTTCCAGTGAACATATATTGAACTAGAAAAAAAACCCAACCAAAATTAGGGTGAAACCACAATAGTAGTGTTTATTTACTGTGTTACTGTTATCTAAAACAATATAAAATTGTAACTGAAATACTGAAAAAAAATATTAATATATTTCAAAACCATATGATATTAGTAAAATACACCGTAACATCAAACTGCATTAATATACATGGACATTTCTTAGCCTTTAATGCTGTGATGACCTTTAGTCTCCTATCTAAGGGAAACTATGAACTGATACTAGTAATGAAGGTGATGGGGTGTCACAAATAAGCATTTGCCAACCATTTCTGAGCCATCTGAATATCAGGCTTTCAGATTTACCTTTTCTTGTTGTTTATGTATTATTCAAACATTTTTCATTGAAACCATTGAAAATTGCTGGTGGCTAATGATGCAACCATACACTCAAGTCTGGTTTTTAATTTAAACACATATTACATTCTATATGTGAAGAGACAGGCATATAATCTTCATTTTCTTAGCAAACCTCTTATTCTTCAACAGTATCCTATTGTTACGCAAACAAAAAATTGTATGTTTGAACAAAAATGACATTAATAGAAAAAAGGACTATGCAATGTTTGATATTTGATTTCCTGGGCTATTTTTTAATTATTTTTTAATAATTTTTTCTATTATTATTACACAATCACTTTCTCCTAAGAGTCCTTCACTAGCTTCCTTTTAATAGATCAAAGCTTTTACCTTCACTTTAACAACACAAAGTTTTTATTTGCTTGCCTTTTTAATTATTTAGTTTTTAATCTGGAACAGAACACACTGAAAAGGATTGGTATGGTCATTTAACTTCTGAACTACAGTCATTTCACTTGAGATGATTAGTACAAAACAATTTAAAAACTACTACTTTTTCAAGCAGAGTCTCGGAGAATCACACAGAATCACAGAATCATTCAGGTTGGAAAAGACCCTTGGGATGATTGTGTCCAACCATTAACCCTACTTGCAAGTTCACCCCTAGACCATATCTCCCAACACCACATCCCAGTGAAGGAAGCCATTTCTCTGCTAGAGACACATAATTAGATATCACACACCCACAATATTCCCTAGCACAAAGGACTCTCAAAAGCAATGCAGGGCAAAACAGATACCTTAGTCCAGCCCTCCAATAATGCCTGTAGTCAGCAGGTGGTCCAGATGGAACAGCTTTTAAATGGTTTTAGCTACCTATAGAAGCAGTCCTTATCCATTCAGTTTTCTGAGCCATTTTAAGAAGTTATGGGGAAGAAGAAACATACATTGCCAAGCTCAGATATTTCTATTTTCCTCCAGAATGTCTCATTAGAAGAGTATCTGTTCCACTAGAGGGAGAAGCAGGCTCAGGAACTGAATTTCCAGCTAGCGTTCCAGTGCCACCTACAATAACAGCCTTATTCCTCCGTAAAGGATGGTCTGTTGTCACCAAGAGCTGAAAGGTCAAAACTGGAACACGAAGGTCCATTCATGCAGAGAAATATTATAACAACAATAACAGCAACCACAAAAAAATGTAAAAAAGGAAGAATCTCAGCTGATGTAAATTGTTTCCTGATTTGTTTTCTGCTTTTCCTGAAAACAGAATGTGTTTTACTACCTTGTAAAATATTAAGATATTCATATTTCTAATTCCAGATTTTTTTCTCCAAAATATATTTGAAATAGATCTAGAGATTGCAAAGGATCATTTTTTCCCTACAAAAACTCAAGAACTACAAAGTTCTCATGACAGAATTTCTGTATGTGCACCTGCATATAACTATATGGCAATTCACTGTAATGAAAAGATTAAGGTCATTCACTACTGAAACTATTTTTAGCTACTTTGTTTGGGACAAGTCCCATGACTAGTTAATGCAGCATAAAGGAAACAGGCTCATTAGAACAGCTGTATCTTAAGCAGACAAGCAAGGCTACAAGGAGATGTGGCTTTAGTCCAACCTATCCATTTCACCTGCCAGAGAATAGCAGTACCAGAAAAGAAGGAGTTTTATGGAAGATCTGAACCTGGCACATGTTCCTTTCCTCCTCACCCTCTGAAAGAATAGGAAGACCGGCATACAGTCTCCTCTTCAGGGTACTCTGTGATGAAATCCTTACAAGACTTCTTTACTATGCTGAGAACAGTAGCATGTTGCTGCCTTCTAGTTGGGTTTGACTATCAGCTATCATATTTTAATTTATCCAACTCTATCCCTCTAGTTGCAGGAAACAAGGGAAGAATCAGGAAGGTAGCAGTCATGAAACTGCCACCTTGGACTTCCAAAGGGCTGGTTAGGAGCCTGGTTGACAGATACCCTTAGGAGGAAGTCCTGAAGGGCAAGAGAGTCCAGGAAGGCTGGATGTTCCTCAAAAGGGAAATCTTAAAGCACAGGAGCAGCCCATCCTGGTGTTCTGTAAGATGAAGCAGCAGGGAAGGACCTGGCTTGGCTGAACAGAGAGCCTTGGCTGGAACTTAAGAAGGAGAATCTAGTGCCTATAAAAGAAGGGGCAGGCAACTCGGGAAGACTAAAAGATACTATGAGACTATGCATGAGGGAAATCAGAAAGATCAAAGCCCTGCTAGAACTTAATTTGATTACTGACATAAAAGACATTAATTAAGATGTTTCTATTAATAGCAAAGGAGGATTAACGAGAATATCCATCTTCTATTGGATGTGGGGGAAATACAATGATCAAGGATGAGGACAAGGCTGAGGTACTGACTTCTGCCATTGCCTCAGTCTTTAGTAGCAAGACTCATTGTTCTCTGAGTGCCCAGCCCACTGAACCAGAAGACAGGGACAAAGAGAAAAATGAAGTCCCCATAATCCAAGAGGAAATGGTCTGTGACCTACTGCTCCACTTAGACACACACAGCTCTATAAGGCCAGATGGGATCCACCTAAGGATACTAAGGGAGCTGGCAGAAGTGCTCACCAAGTGATTTGCCATCATTTACCAGCAGTCTTGGCTAACCAGTGAGGTTCCAGTTGACTAGGAGTTAGCAAACGTGACACACATGCACAAGAAGGGTCAGAAAGAAGATCCAGGGAACTTTAGGAAATGGCCTCAAGTTGCACCAGGGAGGTTTAGATTGGATACCAGGAAGAATCATGGCCATCTGCCTCAGCCCATGGGGAGTGAGTTTGGCACAGCTGGGCAGCTCTTGAGGATGGGGCTTGCTGTCTTACATCTACCCTCATCTTTACTAGACTGTGACATGCAGCCCAGAAACATTTGTTCCAGTGACTGAGTTGGATGGCACCTACAGGAGCTTGAAATGAACATGTATCTGATGCCATCTCTCCTTGTGAGTGGAAAAGGTCTTTGAGGGGAGATCCTGGTTGTTGATCCTATGGAAACTGAAGGACTGTTGGCACTGCTTTTCCAAACCTGTTAACCTCTGCCCCAGTGACTGAATGTGGATGCCAAGTGATTTTTGGCTTGGATACAGACTTGCCTGGCTTGTGTGCTCAGCACCAATGCGTGTTCCTCCCTCCCTGCACTTGACAACCAATGTGGTCCTATAGAACCTGGTGGAGGCTTCATGGAGCTGGAACATCTGGTGGTAATGATTATAATATCATACACATCACATGCTGGTGACTGCCATCCAATCATCATGCCAGCCACATCCAACTAGCAAAGTCAAATAGGTGGATGAATCACCTTCACTTAACCCAGAAAGAAATGTGTGAATATTCCATAAATATCTCCAGCAGGAAATGTGCTGCATGATTTTATACTGCCTAGTGTTATACAAATATTTAAGCTTTCATGATTCTCATTACTATATCTCAGCCAAGAATCAATAAAAATCTGTGTAACTGAGGTCAGCTGAAATTTTCCAGCCTTTTCAGAGATGTGTGAGGGTTTGAACCATTCTTCCAAGCAACATGTTACATCATAGTCAGAATTAAAACAGAAAGAGTTTAACATCATCTTAGCAAAACATGGCAGCACTGTCTTGTACCAAACTGCAACAAATGATTAGTGGTTGTCTTTATTACAGGTTATTCCTGACATAAGGATAAGAAATGTAGTCTGAGATTAGAAATTCACTGTAGAGTCATGTACAGGTGAGTGAGAAGAAATATGCATGACTCCTCTGTTCCTCAAGTATACGAATTTCCCTTCTGAATATCTTGATATGTGATGATAAGCAGATGACCAGAAAATATGTCGGATTCAACTTGGTTCCTACTGTCAGAAGAAAACATTCTGAATAAAACATTCACCTATGGCTGGGCTCTCTCTGGATCAATGCAAGGTTAAGGCCACTGCTTCTTTTCATCTCTTCTGATTAGCACAGAACTTGTGGTCTCATTAGCCACAGTCGGGTTGTACCATGTATACTGGGTACTTCAGCAACAGGAGATAGTAAACTGCATAGCCTTCCAAAAAGTTTTTTTACTTTTTTTTTTCCCTCAGAAGAGGAATGTTTCTGTTTTGCTTTCCAGCTAGTCATTACCATTATTGAAATAAATATTTTTCACATCAGTTCTCTGTTTATTATGACTGTTTTCTGTAATGCAGTTCACTAATGCACAGAGGCAATATGCTGTGGGTTACTCCAAAATATATTTCAGTGAACAAAGATAAAATTAACTTGCAGTGTCAAATCTGCATGCAGGATGAAGCATATTTGAACCGTGTAATGCCTTCTGGTATACTTTCCATTCTCTCATTCCTCTCCTATTTAACTCAGAGGAAATGTTCCTATCTTTTCATAACAGAGTGTAGATAGTTCAAAAGTGTTCCTTGCTTTCATCCATATACAGCACACTCAATCTAAAAGAAATTATCAGAAACAGTTTTTTCAGTACTTCATTTTGATGCCATAGGCAGTCAAATTTGATTACAGTGCCACAATATATGAAATAGTGATGCTTTTTACTTTCTTCAGACCTTATGCATGCAATGTTTTTAATAACAGCTTCACTTTTTTCTTAATTTTAAAAACATCCAGAAGTACTCTTAGCCAAAAATACTTAGCTTCATCAGAAATTTATCTGGGGACTGAAGTTGGCTTTATTTTATTAAAATTTTTCAGTTCTAATTGTCTGCAGCCATGTCTGCCTGCAGACAATGTGTTTACCTTTCCCATTTAATTTTTAACACAGGATTTTTTTTTTGCATTTTTCAGTTATGAAAACCCAAACATGGGTTCAAAGAGGCAAGTCATATCCTCAAATACATTTATCACTAATAAAATTCTCAACACAACTAAGGTGGATTTGAGGCATAAACTTGTAGAATAATTTATTGGAGTCACAACTACCCTGGTGATAAATGGGAGTGAAAGGAAAGTATTTGACTTTCAGACATTAACTTGGGTGTGGCAGGACTTGCAGTTAGGAAAAAAAAAAGTGTATTTGGAAAGTTTTACAAGGAATCAGAAAGAGTTTACAACTCCTTTATCCAGCTGTTCTTTGTAAAATCTGAACTTTTTGTATTTGTGGAACAAGGACAAGTTACAAACACTACTGTCATTTGTTTAGATTTCCAGATTTGCCAAGGGCAGCACCATATGCAGTGGATCTCTTTCTATACTTAGGTGATGTGTCCTCAGTTATAATTGTTTTGGAGGATCACTTCACCTTTCATGATTACCAATATCGTTCTTTCTATCAGTAAATTATTTTGAGTGGGAAAGTCTTAATGAAGACTGCAGTGAAGTTTAAGTCTTGGGGTTTTTTTCTAAAATGTAATACAAGGCGCTCAGAAGTGTGATTACAGCAATGTATGTCAACTCACAGCTTGCATCTTGCATTAACAGTCTTTACATTACCATTCCACACTTCCCTTTTAGAAAGAAAAGAGCTTAGAAGAACAATAAAATAGAGTATTTAAGTCTATTGTGCTGAGTTCAAATAGGCACATAAAATACTAGAAGCATCGAAGTGTCAGAGATCACATATTCAAATATGGTTCTTTCTGAATATACATTCTCCATTATAGTAAAATTGTTCATGCAAAAAGTTGCCATTGTTGGTAACTGAACCCTAGTTTACCAGATAAGTCAAATTCTTCCTTATGCTATTTTTGAGTGTCACCAACTTATTTTTATAGGGAGTAACAAAGATACACATGTAAATCCATTCCTCATGTCCCCCATGCACTGTTTTTTTCTCATACAGGGGCTCTGAGATGGAAACCCAGAGCATGCAGCAGAATTTATGAGTCATTTCTCCACAGTTGAAGTAAGTGATATAGAAGCAGCCACATTGTAATTGCTACTTCAGGTGTTTTTATCTTCAGACAGAAAAACTTTCTGGAGAGATGGGGATGATGCAGAACTTTATTACATCAGGGAACGCAGATTAACGCCACAGCAATACAGAAACAAAACGAAATGGGTTTTGAACGTGGTTTCACTCCTTGACTGGAAGGAAACCCTGTGCTCTTAGAAAGATAAAGATCCAGGTAGAATGAACTACAATACAAGCCATATCAGTTTCAAAAGACAGAGGAAAAAAAGAAGGAATGATATATCATGGAGGAATTGCATCGTGTAGAAGTAAGGGACATAAATTCCAGCTAGTCTTGCAAGAAATTCAGGTTTCATGGCTCTTGTCTTCCCAGTAGAGATACCTCCTCACCCCTAACAAAACTATTCTATGTTATTCTTCAAGGAAGGTTCAAGGAAAATGGGCTAGTGGCATTGTTCCTCTGTATTGTGCCAGGCTGCAAGGAGAAAGGGATGACACTCAAGACCAAAACAGAAAAGTCCATAGCTCAGGAACTCAAGCACTTGGCTTGAAGATATGACTTTCTGGGCTCTGGATACTACTCCTCAGACTAGTTTTGAACATTATAACCATACAGTATTTGTCTAAAGCCAGATATATTATAGAGAAGACAGACCAAAATTAGCAATACCTCCCTAGGTTAGGAACAACCTGAGCAGGCTACCAAGTCACAGTGCTGTTTCATGATAATTCATTTTCTCTTTTCTGACACATTCATTTTATTCATGTAAAGATCAAATTATAAGGACTCTAAAGAGCACAAGAAAAATTGAGCAGGAAAAGAGAACAAATACACTCAATGTGTTTATTACTGGCAGGAGAAATCCAAAGGATCATAGAATCATAAAATATTTAGGGCTGGAAGGGACCTCCAAAGGTCATCTAGTGCAGCCCCCTGCAGTGAGCAGGGACACCCTCAACTAGACCA